>JAQGAF010006535.1:0-10035 GCA_034687865.1 Kryphioiulus occultus | reverse complement strand
TTTATGGATGACCCCCTACTCAAAATCACAAATAGGATTGAAATATAAATATTTTGTTCACATTTGGAGCAGGGTCTAATCTGTGGTCCAGTCTATAATATCCAAAACTTCTTCATAAATTCGAAGGCTTTCCATAAAGTACGTCATGGTCCGAGGGAGTCTTGAATGACGCACAAGTGTAGGTGTCGTTTATGAACGTCCCGTTTGCAGGTAAATAAGCCACGGTGCAACGGACATGTCAGAGTGGCAAAGTCGTTCGTTGATCGGGATAGCGAGGACAGCGTGAAATCACAGGGTGGAACCGCGAACATCGGTGTCAACGCCTTTTCTGAAATTCGCCCAGAAATTCAAAATGGCCGCCACGAGTTTCATTCAAGGTTCGAGGGAGCTGGACAAAAGCTGCATTCGACCGACTGCAGCAGCCATTTCCAATTGAAAACAATGCAGGCAAAACGTGTATTAAACTTGTCACACTGCCAACCACCAATTTAATTTATATTCTCCGCCGAACAATAGCACTGGCAGGAAATATAATTTGAATACAAAAACCGCGACAAATTTTGGCTGTTTCAACGTTTACTTGGAACCGTTTCCCCATTTAGAAAGAAAACTATTCACAACGAATCCACCCAAAAATCCACTGTGGTTAGTCCTATGGCCAAATAATCAGATTTACTAAACTGTCTCGAAAGGAACAAAATGTTAGGATATAGTTTACATGATGATCCGCTTGTCTACAGGGTTCCCACTGCTTTAGTAACAAAATCCCCTGACTTTAGCAAGTTTCTCAGGTTAAAATTTACTTCACCGACCTTTAGTTTTCCCAACGATCAATATTATATGAAGTAAAAAGAACCTGACCTTTATACATGTAATAAACAATGTTTTTAATTAATATGGCCATTGACTAGAACAATAGCCGAATTAATGAATTTCCATAATAAAAAATTCAAGAAATAAATTAAGCTAACCTAAAAACGTAATTTTATTATTTAGCTGCCCAACCGCCAGGCAATCACTGTCAACCTACGAGCCGTTGGGAAAAGCCCACTTTCTCATGGTATCTATGGCGGAGCAGAGCACATGTAGAGCACACGCCAGATGTAACTTTCTTAACTCCCCTATTTCATATCCCAAAACAGCTTTTCATTTTATAAATTAAAAATGATATAACGAGAAAACAAAGCCACACCTCGCTTACTTCACTAACAGGCCCCAAGCAGTTTCATCTAGTTCATCTAGTTCATTCAAGCCCACTGCTTCGTCAAGGGCTTCTGGGAAATCGAGTCAAATGCGTTTAATTAATTAGACACCCTTGAAAATCGGTTACTGAAAACGTTCCATAAGATTGCCAAAAACGGTCTCCTTGGCCTACCCCCAAACCAGGGTAACAGGAGGACCTCACGTGGGGCAACTTCAAGTAGCTAGCTACTTAGTGTAAACGTCAGCATTTTTATATGAAACCATCTTGCATCCTGGTTCGGGGTGCATTTTTTGCATCGTTTCCCTGTCCAAAAAAATTGATTTATAAACAGTGCAGGGTCGTCATCCGTTCCTGTGTGACTATGGGATAGGCAGCTGGTACCCTGTATTTACTAAATGCTGTTTACGAGGGGGACCCGGGTCCGCACACCCCAGATTTAAGTAATTTGGATTGGATGCAAACTTTTCCCAAATGTGTGTCTACGTCAAACTCGCACGCCCTCATATCAAACACTCGGCAATCTGTGCTTGTTTGCCCTCCGCCATCTTGGAACATCAAATTACACATCTGGAAATGTGTAATTTGAACGTTTTGGCCACAAGCATGGTTAGCCAAGATGGCGATGGAATAAGCCCTGCTGCTGTCCTGCCACAGCATAGACACTATGAGGAAGTTGGCTTCTCCTAATGGCTCGTAGGCTGACTGTGCTTGCCTGCGGTTAGCGCAGTCTAAATAAAAAATACATTTTTTTTGGTTAGTGTAGATTAGGATACACAAAAACCATAAAACGGATAAATTTCGACAGCTAAGACAGGTGCCATTCTTGTCTGCTAGCCAAATAGGGCTGAAATGTATATTTTGTGCATGTTTGGAGCAGGGCTTATTCCGTAGGAACGACGAGAGATGGCGCCACTTGTCAGGTACAAGAATCTGGTACCGGTAGCTTTATAAATACTAATGCCTTGAATGTTTCACACTTGTAATGTGGTTGCTGGAGCTGGTCACTTCCTTCCGCTTTCAAATTACCATTACCCACTTCCCTTCAAACACCCCTTCACTTCCTATTATTGTTTTGCCTGACTTTTCCTGCTTCCACGGAGAAAGCTGACTCATTTGCAAGAAAACAAGGTGACCTATAAGAACATCCATGTAGCACATAACACACAAGTGCAGTGTAGTATAAACTGATTACACCATAGCTTCTTCTGAAGCACCCTGTACGAAAAAGTTTTACAGAATCTGGAAGGAGATATTTCATGGTTCCCACTACCTGGAAAGTCAAGGAATGACAGGGAATTCGTGAAAACGTCAGGGAAATTTAGTTAGTTTGCTTCAGCTAATTGATTAGTTTATACAAATTTAGGATAATTTGATAATTTGAGTGGGAACCCTGTCATTATAGGATTACCTGGTCAGGATCAGGCCATATCCGGATAAATGATTTACAGTATTTATGTAAACGTGAGTCCCATGTACAAGTAGGATGAGTCAGCTCAGGTCAACTTTTCAGTTTTCACACCCAAATTTTTTCCCGAGCTGGTCAAATACCAATTGAATTCACTAGAAGGGGTCAACCCGAATTGAGGAGGATTTAATTTAATTTTTCTGGCTGAAAAACCTGCTGAGAATTTCGCTTCCAAAGTGGAAATTTTATTTGTGGTGCACGAAGGGGTGGGAGAGGTCAGTTCACGGCCAATTTACACCGAAAAGGCCACAAAGCACCAAGTGGAGGGTAGAAAATTTTCATTTCCACATTCCTAACAGGCATTCAACGAGGAAGCCATCGTAGAATGTGGGATGCGGTTGAGGGCAGGCAATAACGCCAATAAGTCCATTAACAAGCTGATTTTTATTATTGTTATATTTAATGTTCTTGACATTGGGAAAATGAGATGCAAGCCGCACCTTGGACGCCTTTCCCATCGTTTTTAATTTCGATCTACGTGTAATTATTCCATCCAGACAGCTTAATTAGACACAGGCCGCCTTCTTGTTAAGAAAACAAGTTGGCGTGTTCACCATGATGCCATCGAAACACGACAAGATGATATGAAAAAGATAGTCAGACATGGTGCAACTCGATAACAGGACGCACTACATGTACTTTGCTTCCATGGATGTGATCCAAACAGTTGGAAACAACGGAGTAAAGTGCCGATATTAAAATCTGGCAATAAGGCCAACTATACTGTAATTACTCAACGTGCGCATACTCATTTATGATACCGATTATTTGTTTCTGATTCACCGACAACTCAAATAACGTTTATCGGTTAGCCTCCCAGCAGTCGCCTGCTTTGTCAACCGAAAATCGATTTCTTGCGCAATTTTATGGTCATCCCCAGTCAAACAAGTTGATGATTGTGAATAGAAATTCCACAGAAAACCGGTAAATGTCTGCTTTTTTACAGGGTTCCCCAGAGATGACATTTTCATCTTCCCTTATTTTTCCAGGTTAGAAAACAAATTTCCCTGACCATCCTGACCAATGCAAATGCAAATATATGGCTTATGTCAACGTAAGGAGTGCTGTATTTGTTGCTTATTTTACGTAAACATGAGGTAGACCACAACTTTTCATTAGGAAGCAGAATTTTTTTTTTAAATTAACAAGACTTACTTGTCATCCCTTGATTTTTGTGTTGACCAATAACTAGCTATATAAAACGTATTATGTGTGTTGAATTTCCCTACTTTTTCAAAGTAAATCCACTTTCCCTGACTTTTTCATTATTTCCAGGTCTTGGAGAACCTGTTTTAATACCCGTATGTCGTGAATTAAGACGAAAGCAGGAGAATATATCCGAAATGTTTTTGAGATTCAGCACCAATCTGGCAGGGTTTACTGGAGTTTAATTTGCCGCTCAAATAGGCCTACTGTAGCTCTTGATTCGTTGAATGGAGTCACGTGCCCATGCGCGAGGAAGCGGCGCACGTGGAATCGTAGAACGGCAGATTCCATACAGGAATGCGTTCCATATTCCTCAAAACTGACTTTACGTTTTTTTTTCAAGATGGTTACGTGAAATAAATGACAACAACTCGCCAATTTTACAGATTATCTCAATGTATCTCAAGGAAACGATCATTAGCAGTTCAAAAAGCGAGGAATTTAAATTGCATTTTCTCGAAAATCTGTATTATTTTCGACATTTTTCAAATACAGCTAGTTCAATCCTTTATAATGTTCTTGTATGTTTGGTTGTATAATCTACCGTCAGACATTGCCTAAAAAACGCCTACTTTGGAAATCAAAACCTTCAAAAACTAACGTGTGTTAATCTCCGCTCTTGGTATGCATTGGTGCCAGCCGGCTTACCTATCAGAGTTTTCTTCGGACAACCAGTTCTTGCTGGGGAATTTTTATTGGAAAACTAATCCGTGATTACAGCAAGATGATCTTTTAATTAGGCCCAATTAAACGCGGAGCATTGTGGCCCCAAAAAATTAAGCTCCTCGACACTTCATAAAGTGGGCCTTCGACAAACGCCAACCTAGTTTTGCTAATCCACGAGAGTTTAATTGCACCTCGTGTTTACCTTTCGAAAAAAAGTAATAATTGGGAGTAGGTCTATGTGTCTACTCTGTTAAGGGAATGCAGTCTGAGAAAAGGCTTTTGATGCCTGAATCCTGGATTAAATGGCCATTAAATGTCCAAACCATAGTATGAGCCTGAGATATGAATCAACACGAAATTTGAAACCAAGAAAGTAAAGAGACTAGGCCAACGCTTCCTGACTTCCTGATCATAACTTGGATGACCACTAGCTATAGCGCCATGGCCATGCTACAACTAGCAGGGTTCCCACTATCTGGAAGTCAGGGAAATGAAAACGTATCAGGAAATTCGTGAAAATGCCAGAGAATTTGTGCGAATTCGGCAAATGTGAGGGAAATTGAGATAGTTTGCGTCAGCCAATTGGTTAGTCAGCATCTTTTATACAAACCTGGGATAAAAATCCATTATTTTGCTTATTTATTTATTTTGAAAATTCTTATCTCAATATGAATTGTCAGAGAAATGACTGAAAGTTGTCAGGGAATGTCAGAAAAATCGTGAAAATTCGTCAGATGTCAGGGAAAGTGAGATAGTTTGCATCAGTCAATTGGAAAGAAATCCATCATTTTCCTTATTTTATATTTTTGAAAAATCTCATGTAAAATGTCGAGGAAATGACTGAAAGTTGTCATGAAATGTCAGGAAAATCGACTTGAGAATTTGAGTGGGAACCTTGGCTGGCTCGTTCTTGGAAGGCTCATGGGTCATATCACTTTTGACAGCGGCTCATGGGTGCTTATGAGTTGCAGGGCATCTCAATGACCATAATCATCGAGATGGAGGAAACCGCCCTAGATGCCCTCTTGAGGTCGATTCCACGCAAACACCGCCAGATTCGAGGGGAAAGATGCTAGACACATTCCATATTAAAGATCCTCACCCGAGCCTTAGATCTGAATGGGATTCGTACAGCCTGGATTCATTGGACACTTGTTCCACCCTGTTCCGGAAGTGACTCAGTTCCTGACTGTTCCTCCCTCTTCCCGCAAATTGCTGGGAATGAGAATCGATCCGGACAGCACCCCCCTTTAATAACACACGTTCGCCGCCATCACGTGGTCCCCCCTCCCATCGATTGGCTCCACGCATTTCTGCACGCTCCCCCTCACGTCGTATCCCCGCAATTTCCAGCCTCGGATGCTGTTTGGGGTGACCTGGAGGGTGGGAAAAAGAGCCTGCCAAATTGATGATTCGGTCGTGGTAGCGTCCATTGTTTTATCCCGCAAGGTGCGTTCCCAGGCCTCGGATGGTGGGCAGAGGTGGCCACCGGAGGCGCTGCGCAGACGTGGCTAGTGAGCTCGAAGATCACAGTATCATTCCATTCAATTGCATTTGGAACGAGGCTTTGTCGGATTTGGGATGCACCACAATAACACCGGTAGCACACTCTGAATGCGTTGGCCAGCAAAGGACGAGAATTTCTGGGTCAACCGCAACGAATCGAGGAGGGTCCAGGGTGGAGTCCGCATGCGTACTTGAGCGTGGACGAGGTGGACTTAATTCGGCTGAGTGGGTGGTCGATACCGTACCATACGACCAGAAAATTCCCGCTAGAAAGAGCCATGCCAGAGCCAGTTCAGCAGCTGCTGTCAAGATGATCCCGACGGCCATCTTGGATTCCGTCACGTGATTTCTGCCAGACGTATGTCGGAGCACGTCCACGACGCTCAGGGTCACTGCGTGAATCCGGCTTTTAAAGTCTTGCCACATGTTCCTGGGCAGTTTCCTAAAGATGTTCATCGGTGGCTGTGAGGACTTTCTTCGGTGTTTGGCGGCGAGTGGCTTCGAGACATTGACCATTGCCGCTGATGAAACAGTAACGCCAAGGACTGCCCAATGAATCATTTGATCTGTCGACTTTGAAGTGCCTGGACGTCTCGTTGATGGAAGGATAACTAGGGTGCCGGCCAAGGATTTTGGAGGATTGTTAGCCAATAGCGTCAAGAACTGTCGAATCGGAAGTGCCTGGACATTTTGTTGGACTCTGGAGGGATGTTGTTCAAGGATATTTTGGAAGATTGTTGAACATCAAATTCATAAACTGCTTTGTCTTCTGCCTGGATCGACGCTTTTTTCCACATTGTCAAAGATTTCCAAAACACGAAGTGCCCAATGACTTCCAATTGCCATTTCCATGCATGGACTGCTTGGTCTTCTGTCAGGATCAACGCTCAAATCGCCCACGTTTTTAAACCATCATCAAAGACTTTCATAAATAGAATTGACCAAGGTTTTCCATGCATTAACTTCTTGGTCTTCTGTCATGATTAACACTTAAGACTTCCATGCATCAACTGCTTGGCCTACTGTCAGGATCGATGCTGCAGATCTTCTCACTTTTCATTCCCACATCAGCAAAATTAGTATTTAATACTGCCATAACTCGAAGTGGCCTAGTAAGCAGTGGATTAATTCGAAAAATCATTGGATGGTTTTGCTCACGGCGGCAATGTTTCTCGTTCTGTGAGAATTCTGAGCATTTGAGAAAATTCATCACCTTGCATAAAATTCATGGTTTTGTTTGCTATAAAACCGATGCTCCCAGCAAAGTGCTTCGATTAGTTAAATGTTCAATTGATGTGAAACCATTTCTCAGTTTCGTTCTGGATGGAAAATACATGTTCAGTGAATTCGTAATGGCTGTCAAAGTATATTCTCGATCTGGATTTTGGATTAACGCGCTGGATTGCCAGGATTCGTGGTGTTTATGAGAATAGTGCAGGTACCAAGATGACAGTCAAGATATCGGTGACTTTTTGACCGTTATTGTGTCGTGAAATTCGTGCCGCTTGAACTGAATTTTCGAGGATGCAATTCCATAAAATGGTGTCCGAATCGCGTTCTCTGGAGTGAATCCCGTGAAAAATTGGCCTGAAAGCATCGTTACGGCGCTACCCGCCATCGCACCTCAGTGACCTGCTAGAGACGCGTGCAAAGCGGCCATCAGAGTTGACCGGTAATCCTAGGACGCACTATTTCGCCCGAAAAAGCTTCCTTCCGCACCTACGTGGTTTTTTCATTGACTTTTCCCCATTGGCGTGTTTGCTCCTATCGAGGTGAAGTGACCAGCTGAACAATGGCTACGGGCCCACGCAAGCTGAGGTTCTGGAAGGCCAACGACTACCTGGTAGCCCACTTCCGGGCCGCAACCTCTTGACCAGACAACAATCGACAAAAGCCGCGCTTATTACCATGGCGTTGAGACGGGGCTAAGCCAAATACGGACATGGATCTGAAATCCCCAAAACTGGTGGCCCAGGCCCTGCGGGCCATGCTGGCTCAGGTCAGGGGTCAAGAGCCAGGCGACGAGGCGGAGTCTGGCACCGCTGTCGACACCGGAACCCAGACCAGATGGAGCTGGGACGGCATAGAGGTACACGTGAGTTCTGGAATGGCGTTGGCGCCACTCGCATCGCCATCTATGGCGTTTGTATAAGCTTTGGCAGGGTTCCCACTTCTGGAAAGTCAGGGAAAATCAGGGAAATGGAAAAGTGTCCGTGAATGTCAGTGAAATTGAGAATCTTTGCATCAGCAAATTGATTAGTCATAATGTTTTATACGAAATTGGGATAAAATCCATCATTTTTCTTATTTAAAAAAAAAGATCCAGATGTCAGGGAAATCGGCTTGAGAAATTGAGGGGGAACCCTCTCGGGAGAAAATCGCTCTTTTTGAATGCTTCAAAGATACAGCGAATAACGATAGGTTGATTCAATATAGATTAATTAGCTTAAATAAATAATATCCAATAAATTAAAAAAAAAACGGATACATGAAAAAACATTCAAAAATAATAAACTCAAACGAGTGGCGCCAACGCCATCCCAGAACCCACATTGGTTTTTAACAACAGATAGGTACATGTATATACGAATTATTATAGGGTGCCTACTGGATTTCTTAGTGCAAATTCCATGATTTTTTTGAGGTCTTCAGAACATTTTTCGATGGATGTTAGAATATGGGGGCGTTCAATTAAGTTTTATGGCATCACAAAATAGTGATTTTTAAACATATGATCTACCCTATATAGTGATAACATCATAATTGGGCAATTTTTTTTTGCAAAACTGGATTACAAACAACGAAGTTTAACTCAAATTTATATTCTGCGAATCAATGACCCTAATGTAAATTTCATGACTTTTCCTTGACTTTCATGACCGGTAGACACCGTCTATATTAACTGATTCATATTTGGAGAAAAATTCATCGGTTAAAATAGAAGTATCAAGAAGTTGTTTGCTTGCTACGCTGTATTGGTTCGAGTTGTTTTTCTCGTATCCATAAACCCAAGCAATTTTAGCCTACAGGTTTCACGCCCTTACATGGAACCCTCAGTTAATTGCCGGCTTGGTGCATGGAGAGGGTGACCCGATGTCCCAGGCGTGGTGCAAACATAGCAACCAGATTTGAGGTCCTGAACCAAAAATAAATTCCTGACCGTTTAACCCCGCGTCGAGCAAAAGGGTGCAATATCCCCTCCTTCGCTTTCCCAGGTAACTTCAGCACCTCAGCAGGCCTACTCCCTCTCCCTTTCAACCTTGACCCCACACTCCAAAGGCTGCTCAATTCTGGAGGTAAAAACGTGCTCGGAATTGAGTGGGACCGTCCCAATCCTCTGGTGCCGCATGGCACAAGTGATTTTGAAGCACAGCCTCCCATTTCGGGCTGGATGCGGTAAAATAAATAAGAATGGTAGACTTTAATGGCATGCATAATAAGTATTGATTGACCTTTGAGGCGGATGCATGAACCCATGTTACCAAGCTTGCCCAAGAAACATCACGATCACAGATCACAATCGCATACAAAAATGAAATGTTGCTTTTGAAGGAACAATTGTTAGAGAAACAAATTATTCAGAATTCTGCTTGAGGGAGAATTCATTTTGCAAATGCACAGCAAATTCATTGTTGTCCCCATCTTTTCAAAGTGGAACCTAATATAGTATGGTCGCCATCTTGAAATGGAAAACCTATTCAATTTTTAATCAATAGATAGAAATTTCGTACGAAAACTGATTTCGTACATCACACATCTTTATTACTGATGTGGGGTATTTTCGTACGAAATTTCCCTAACTGTTTTTACGAAATACGTAAAAGGCCATGTACTTACGAAACGTGATTTCATTTTTGCATTTATTTTATTTCGTACGAAATTTCTCTAACTGTATTTTATTTCGTATGAAATTTCTCTAACTGTATTTTATTTCTTACGAAATTTCTCTAACTGTATTTTATTTCGTACGAAATTTCTCTAACTGAAT
>JAQGAF010006534.1:0-10036 GCA_034687865.1 Kryphioiulus occultus | reverse complement strand
ACAACCACAAGATTGACTATGTGAACATCAGTCTCTTGCATTGCCTCAGTATCAAAGTAATAAATTATGGGTGTTGCCAAACGAGCGATGTATTTCTGCCGCCTTTCTGAATCAACCGGTCGATCTGGATTAGGTTCGCGCTTTACGATTCTTCCATTTTTGATTTTGGGGATCTGCATAAAGCACAAGTGGCCAAGATCCACGTCTTTTTTACATCCACTGCAATACCGTTTACCACAATCGTGTTCCACATTCTGGTAAACGTACAGTGAGCAGACTCTACATCTCCGTATCTGGACACATGTACCATTGGCTTTATGCAGATCCTTGCAAACAGGGCCTCACATATACCTATTGCAATCACAACACTTGATAGCAGGGACATCCAGAGCAGGGTGGCAGTTGCCAGCGTGGCAGGACCTGCATTTCTTGTCACAGTTATGTGCATCTTTATCGGTGAATCCCTTAAGGCATTCCCAACAGAAGTAGGATTCATTAAAGAAGGATGTCATACTGGTGAGAACAGCATAATGCTCTTTGTAGAGCAACAGAGTGATGATTTTTGTACACTCCTCAGGCCCCACAAAGACAGCCGAAAAGTCAGCCTCTGCACTAAAAACATACAAACGGTAACCCAGGGGTTGCAGATGATCCTGAAATCTTTGGATTTCAGGTAACCCACACGGCCTATTTGAGTCGACCTGTGCAGCATTACATAGGCCACTAGCAGCCACCATCTGATAATGATTACGACCATCCAAAATACGTCTGTAATCATTTTTTTCTTGGTTACCGGCATTAGGCAAGTGGCGCACGTAATGTGACATTGCCACTACCAATGCCCTCGCCAAGCACATGTTGTCCGAATTTTGAATGGTGATAATGCTCTTCTTTTTGGCCAGCCACTCCTCGAGCTGACAATAAATGCGACGGCGGCAACTACCCAAATAGTACCAACCTGAACCTGGTTGTGGCATTTTTGTATGGATAATATCCAATAACACGCCATCACCCCCAAGACCTGTTTTTCCATTACTCTGGTCTGTCTTTGTGAATTCAGCCAGAACTCTACGCCCTGTAATCTCAGAAACATTCATGTAGGGAAAATTGATGGGCCGTCTCCATGATGCACTCCCCATGTGGAATCGAATCATGTCATGTGGTGCCATATCTCTACATGCTTGTGCTAGGGCTGCATCCAAGATGCTTGAAACATCTTCAAAGTACCTAGCCATGGGTATCATGGCTAGATCTTTGAAGGTTACCCTATAAGCCATCCCAGTGGTGCGAAATTTTTTAATATTAACAACATGACCCTCCCCTAGAGAAAAATGCTTACTAGGCACGAATTCACAAAGAGGTGATGATGGCTCTTCAGATTCAGGAAAAATTTCAGAATCAGCTGTAAAGTCATCAGATGATGTTGACGACCACGAATTTTGGGAAGGGTGACAGGGGCTGTAGGGGTGATCATCAGGGGCATGAGATGGCCCTGGTTTGGGGGAGAAAGATTGGCGTGTGGGAGGTAGTGGCATGGGTGGTATTGGCAGCGTTTTTGGATTAGAAACACCACCTCCTCCAACCTGGGACATGCCCTAAAGACAAACATGATTTATTAACAAATCATTAACAATTCAGATTGGTTATACTTATGTGATACACTATAATGAGGGATAACGTGGTATTTTTTTGCACAAAATTACTAATGTGCGGTTATAACAAAATGAATGGGTAAGTATTAGACAGGTGAAGTTCCTGTCTTGTCACCCAATATGAGTTGGTTCAATAAGAGTTCAATAATTGGAAAGAAAGGGATTTCCAACAGAACCCTTTTATAAATTGAATGATAGAGGGTAATTGCACATATAGTCAGCCACAATCAAATAATAAACATTTATACTAGTCAATGGGTCAATTAACATTACAAATTAATACATAATTGTTTTACTACATAGTGGCTGACTACTGGATTGGGGTTCACTATAGGTGCAGTTATAGTACACTTCAACTGTCCTAAACTCTCTCCAGAGTTTTTGCACTTTTACCAAATCCATATAAACCTTTGTTGGATGCCTTTTTCCTCAATTTTCCTAGACAATTTTCCTTGCATACGAGATAAATACTACCCAGACAAAAACCACATTTCAAAATGCCCTCCTATGGATAGTTCTGTGGCAGAGTAAATTTCAGTTTTTTGGCTGAATTACTTTAAAAAAAAGAAATTATGAGTTAAAAGTTACCATTTTGTTCCTTACCTTCAATATTAAAGCCTTTCCGAAAACGTCTTCAGGCGTTAATAATCTAAATAATCATAAAAAATATTCAAGTTATTTTCGAATCTGCAAGCAGGTGCGAAAACGTTTGAATAGGAAGATGTCAACGTTCGTATGGGTATATGGCGGCTGCATATCTGCCAACATTGGCCGAACTTTTGGCCAAATTACTCTTGCTTTTCATTTTTCTTGATACTAGGTTATTTTAATTGGCAATTAAAACGCCAGCTAACTTTAATGTCTGTTACTGTAGGGTCTATTCTAGTAGTACATTCTCAGTAAGCATTTTTTATCGTTTTTAACAAGTTATCGATGAGATTATAACATAGTGTTGTGAGGCTCATATTTGCATGGGGAAATGACAGGCATTTATCTGGCATCACTGGCCGAACTTGAGGAAATGTCATATACATGTATTCTAAACATTTTTCTCGATACTAAGTTTTAATAATCGGCAATGAAAACGACAGATAAGTTTATTTTTTTTAGTGGATGGTATATACTAGTATCACATTCAAAGGTCGATTTAAACGAAACCACAGCGGTGGCAGAATCTGCCATTTCAATCCACTTATGGAACTCCGAGCCCACTCGAATCCATACTATTGGTCTTATTTCTTGCAAGCTATCAGACTTTGGAATTCTCTTCCAAAAGATATCCCTAAGCTTCAAGAAATTCAATTTTACAATGATGGTGGATGAATCCACCCTAATGCGGCAGTAATTGCCGATTAAATTGGGTTGAGGGATTACACCCCCCTACCACACGGTATTCAGTTACTGATAGTAGGGTACAGAGTTGAATTGAAAGCACTTTTGTGTTTTTTTCTTTTTTAAAAAGTTATTAGTCAAATTCAAACTTTGTGTGGTTGCACAGCTTCTATGGCATGGGAGCGCTCTGCCATCTGGCGGTCAGGTGAGGAAACGTATTGACAATATATTTTCCCATTTTATAAATAAAACAATACCTGGCAGTTTATTTTACACCAATCACACCCTCAATCGTGTGTCAAAGAACAAACAACAAGTGAAACTTCATGTGGGTTTCTTTACTTCTTTAACTTCTTCAACTAAAGAATTGTTCTTTTAAGAATGCAGATGTGTACCGGTACCTTTGTGTGATGTAAACATGATGATTGAGATGTCATAAGAGCCGTCTTTGATCTGTGTTTCAAACATTAGTGGTGTTGTACCAGTCCACATAATTTTTAGGAACTTCATGTGGGCTTCTTTACTTCTATAACTTCTTCAACTGAAGAATCATTCTTTTAGGAATGAGGATTTGCTCCTTTGTTTGATGTAAACATGATGATGGAGTTGTCATAGAACACTCTTTGATCTGGGTTTTGTGCATTACTTGTGTTGTACCTGTCCACCTAATTTTGTGGAACTTCATGTGGGTTTCTTTACTTCTGTTACTTCTTCAACTGAAAAACATGGTCGGCGACGGCGCGTTACGGCTCGCACGTCTGCCGTGCTCGCCGAACTCCCTTCGGGCCCCTTCGCAGACGCGCTCGAGAAGCGCGTATGCGGCCCTGGGCACGGCAAGACCAAACTTTCCGTGCCAGAGGGGCCTCGATAGCCCTCACACCGAGCGACCTACGGGAGTCGCCCATCTGGTCAGGGCTGTCAGAAGGTCACTGGGGCATCCCAGTGTGCCTCCACGGCAGTGGCACATATAAGGAGCGGACGCCCCCGACGTCCGCTTCTCTCTCGCCTGCCGAACTTAACAACTCGCTCGCTCACGCGCATTGCTCTCGCTCGGACATCGCGTCTCTCGGGCTGCCCCCGACTCCACTAGCTCCGCTCACGACACGCCTTCCACGCCTTCCACGAGCCCTGAGACCGCCAAATCACGTAACAAGTCCACGCTCTGTATACGCATGACGTCTTGCGTTAATACAAAATACGAGATCACTCATTCTGTCTCGCCGCCCTTTCAGGCTCCTAAAGCCACAGCGGCTTAGTCCCAGTCGCGTGCTTTCCCGAACCAGATTCTCTCAGCACCAAAAAACAGTTTCTCAAATAGCACTTCTGGTGGAAGATTTGGCCATCATTTGGTAAAAATGTGTCGCACAATGAAAGAAAATTGTAGAAAATCGATATCGTTCTTAACATTAACATGGATAAAAAGTGTGGCGAATTTAAATCTGCAATCTTCGTGTGCATAAATGATCACATATTAATTACCCGCAATAATTGAAATGACAGGCTAGATTCTGAGTTGCCGTATATGGCGCATAGATGGCGTCACTGTCATGCAATGCGCTAAAAGACAATTTCTTCTTTTGGCGGGTAATTTATATGTGAAAATGAGTTCCAACTTAGCAGAAAATAAAGTATTAAAAAATGTTTTACGCATGAAAAAAGAGGACAAAGTTGTCCCCATGTTAAAGGATGGGGCCACACTCCACCTTAAGACAAAGTTAACGTTTAAATGCCCAATGATTAAAGATTGGCAATGACAACAATCATTTTTGGACGCCACAAACACCACATAGGTCAGAAGTTCTAGCATGCTACATCCATTTTGCCAAGGCTTTCCAGACGTTAAAGATTCGAATTTTCAGCGTCTTCTGGCCAGTCTGCTTGGGCGTCGTACAGTGGTCATGGTTCCACATCCGGAGGAACCGGATCTAGCTTCAGTCCTCGCTCCTTAGCAGCAACTTCGATTGCTGGGGAGTGTTCACGTGCAGGGACGATGTGAATTCCCCAACCAATTTGCTGCTGACTTGCATTGTCGTAAATAGCAAAACGTTTCTTTCGGATAATCATGGCCACTGGAGTTACCTGGTGTAGAATGATTGAATATTTCGAAAACCTCTGTTTGATTGCCATAGCAGACTTGGTTTACGCAGATTTCGATGTAATCTTCCACGGTTATAACGCACATTACTCGGATATAACGAGCAAATTTTCGAAAATGCGGTATCCAAGACATCAAAACTTGAGTTATCCTTTGGGTTCTCAGTTCACAAAGATATAAATTTTCGAGTTTACCCTCAGGTGTCCAAGACGGACAGTTTTTTTTTTTTTGCAAACTTCAGAAAAATAAACATCCTCTAAGGCAAAAACGGAAGCTAGTCATTAGTCTTTAGTCCACTAACATGTGTGAGACTTTGGGACGTTAAAGAATTACGTCATCACCTTGGTGAAGGTGAATTGCAGTCACGAGTTACCTTGAATTGAAACGAAAGGCTTTTGATGTAAGGATCGCTCAGGATGTAACTATCCCATGACCGTCTCAGGAAGAAGTTTCCGTTTCCTCTGGTGGCCTGGAATTTTAGTTTCATAAATGCGCAATGAAGGACAATAACCCTTAAGGTGCAAAGGCTCGAACAGCAATTTCAAACTAGGTTGGAACAATTTGAAGTTTACCAAATTGCCAGAAATGCAACAGTTTGGGATGAACAGTACGGTCGTATGATGTGCGAAGTTACTAAACCCAGAACTTTTGCAAATTAATTTTTTTCTGAAAATGTAAATGTTTCAGAAGCATCAAAACAGAACATATTGAGTTGCTATGATGGTACTCAATGCCATGGACAGAAGTTCAACGTGCAAATGAAACAAAATCTACATGAACACTGTACATACCATGTCAATGTTAATGCTTAGGTTGGTTGTCCTGATTTTGGCTCCAATGACTTGCTGTCAAATCGTTGACAGCAACACAAACTGCAAGAAGCAAAATGAGAAACTATCTGGTCTGCAATGAAATGAAATTAATTTTTACAACAGAATCTTCTTCAATAGTTAGATAATTAACATTCCAAGGTACGTACTTGAATCAAATTGACAGAGGGCGCCACCATCGAGAACCCCATACGCATGAAATTTATCGAAATGCAGTCGATAAGGCAACAACATGAGATCAAGGGTTAAAATATGTTATTCATGTATGTACGCTGTATGTTTCCGCCTTTAGAAATAAAAAACCGCCATTTTGTGATTTACTCATTTTTGTTCGCAGGTGTGTTCATATAATCAATGCATTAACTTAGATATAATGGTCAAAATTTAAATAATTAAGCGTCACTTATTTTAAACTGTTGTACATCAGTGCAAATAGCATTTGGTCATGCACCTGCCCCAAGTAATCTATACGAGGAAATTCAAAACGCCTGTTTCGTTGAACATTAGGGGGTGTTAATCCTAAAAATAATTATTAATTGAATTTGACTAACTGATGTGCGCGTGAGCAATGGCTACCAAAACCTGAAACACAGGTTTTGGTAGTCATTTGCGGATGCGCACACCAATTGGTAAATTTCAATTAACAATTATTTTTTAGGATTGACACCCCCTAATGTTTATTTTTGCTGAAGTTCCATGACATGAAATATGGTAAAACGAAAAACTACTGTACATTTTAATTCATTTTATGTTCGTCATTTTTGTATTTAAAAACAATCGATGAGAGGACATGTATCTCAAAAGGCACTTTCGAAATTTGGTAAACATTTTTATGTGAAATTGAAACATCAGGAGCCTTGGTGTGCATTGGTCATCGTCAAACACTAAAATTCAGCACTACCGTATCCCATACAATCCCTAACATCAGTTGGTCATCGTCAAACACTAAAATTCAGCACTACCGTATCCCATACAATCCCTAACATCAGCACTGCTCCCCCCATATAGAGTTTATCATGGAGTTAAAAATAAAAGACAGTGTGAGGAAAATTGGGCATTCTATTTTACTTTCACTCCTTTTAATTATCTTGTAAACGACATTTATCATACCTTTGCCCAACTCTATTTTTCCCACTGTACATGTTCATGCATACCATTTGAAAATGCACCTGCACTAGAGACGCTATACATTGTACATGAGGAAATCCAAACGTTTGGTTCGTTGAGCATTGTTTATTTTTTGATTAAATTGCATGGTGTGAAATACTTGGACATTAAAATATGATTAAATGGAAAATAGTGTATTATTGACATTTTTCGAAGAACAAAATTTCAATTTAATAACAAATTACGTTATTAATTTTTAATTAAAAACCTATCAATGAAATTGAATCATTATGTGCGCTCCTCCGACTCAATTCGCAGCGATCTTTACAGTGTCTTGCACAATCTCAGCTTGTGTTTGG
This sequence comes from Kryphioiulus occultus, assembly GCA_034687865.1. Taxonomy (NCBI): domain Eukaryota; kingdom Metazoa; phylum Arthropoda; class Diplopoda; order Julida; family Julidae; genus Kryphioiulus; species Kryphioiulus occultus. The sequence continues at coordinate 2,661 of JAQGAF010006534.1, read as the reverse complement.
ACTTCCGGTTACTCCTCTGGCATTCCTAACAACCCAATGGTTGGAGGGTCAGTCTCTATTTCCTAGTGCACTGCAGGAGGGTCGAATCGGTTGATGTAAAGCCCCCAACCAATTCGCTGCTGACTAACATTGTCCACAATGCTAAAACGACCTCTTAAGACGTAAAAGACCAAGTCAATCACAATGGCAACATTGATTGCTTGTTGCGGATGCAGTTCGATCACTTCGTTGAGATGCGTCCCCATTGTTTGAGAAGTTCTGAATATCGATACCCGGAAGGTGTTTAAGTGTTGCATGTAAAGCTCGACATCACTGTTGATGGTTGTAGTCGTGGTCAACACGTCTAGCAAATCACGCATAAATATGCGGGTAGAGTACAGTCGCAACAAGAGCAACCTCAAGTCCCCATCGTCGATTATTTGGGAACACTGCTGACGTAATCCTGGTGATAGCCGTAGCAATCCACATTCTACCACATGTCCTCTTTCCCAGTCCACATCCCTGCACCATGTTCCACAGTAGCCGAAAATGCCACAGCCATTGCACATTACGGTTTCTTGGGTAGTAAAGCAATTGTAACATCGACCTTGCCTGAACTCTTGAGCAAGGCATTTAATGTAAGGATTGCCTTCGTTCAAGTCATGTCTTGGCTGCCACTGATTCTGTTCGTTGTTTCCGTTTCCTCCACTGGCCTGAAATTTTAGTTTCACGGACTCAATATTCGTAACAGTGACACTTCAGGAGCGAGGGTGCCATAGGAAATGGCCAGGTTTTGATCCCATGCAGCGTTATGCAAAGTACAGTATAGTAACAAACTATTAAATTGGTTTCAGTGACATACATGTACACCGGATAAAACAAGTATTAGCAATTGGTATTTTTTTCACAAAAAGTGTCACAAAAACAACTTAAATTTTATCAAACAAATATTTAAATGGCGGCAAGTAAATAAACTAATCAGGACAATTTCACATTTAAGTGATTATATCAGGACTACCAGAACATGTGTGAATGTGTCGCGCCGTAAAAAGAAAGTCTGTGTAAGGAAATTTGAGCAAGAGGAGACTTTGAACGTCTCCTTTGTAGTTTTCACTTTTTGCTGTTTATTTTAAAGCCAAGTCAATTTAAACAAACCAAACTGTCATGAATAGTTTATCTACTTGCTGCTATTTAAATAATATTTGTTTGTTTAACTTTTAAGTTAGTTTTGTGACAATTTAAAAAAAAAAAAAATTGCCAATACTTGTTTTATCCACTGTACACTTGGAAAATCCAACGAACGATGAGCAATGTTAGTTATTCAATGATACACGTAACCGGTGCGCATGGTATCAAAATCAGAATTTTTCCTAACGTTTTAAATGCCAGAATTGTTAAGAAACTTCATCATTATTCAGTAAAACAGCCAGACCGATTAAACAATAAATGTTCAGTTACCATTTCACTTTGAAAGTCGTGGTTGGTTTCACTGATTTGGGTCTTATCGTCCACAGAGCAATGAAAGATTGAAAAGTGATTGCAAAATTGGAAATTATACGGTCCAACAGCCTACTGGTATGTCTAGAAAAATGGAATGCGATTAATGCATTTACATAATTAACAGTCCCAGTCAGTGGCCTTGTTTAACCAAATTGGCAGAGGGCGCCACCTTCGAGGGCACTTCTTAAGCTTAGTATCCCCTTGGTAGTGTGATCAATACGCAAAGAAGAAGAATTTGTTTTAGAGCAATCGACTATACAGTATATGGTAAACTGCACATGAATTGGAAACGTTAGAATTATGATAGACCGAGCTACTACATGTAGACCCATCTAATAGAGCTGTCCACTTGCGCTTACTCTCAGACTAGATACAGTAAAGTAAGGTCAAAGTTGAAATATTTAAACACTTTTGTGCATCAGAGCATACACGTACATGTACATGTAACTCATTTGAACATGCACCTGCCCCGGATTTGCTAAACTCTTTGTTTATTGCATGGCCTGAAATACTTGATCATTAAAATATTTTAAAATGGAATACAGTGCATTTATTTTTGCGAAGAAGAAAAGTTCAATTTAAAAACAAATTACGTTAACAATTCTTATTTAAAAACGTATCAACAAAAGTGTCTAGAAAGACACTTTTTGCATGCAGTTGGAAGTTTTGGCCGGCATTTTTTTTTTAGTGAAATCGAAACAACATGTGCGCATTGGTAAAAACGTGCCTCTCCAAAAAGATTAAAATCTCTCCATAGTTAAAATCACGCCATTGTTAAAAAATGGTAACGAAAACAGACATTTTTGGAGCTTGTCTTCCAACCCAATTCGCCGCAATCTCGCCGCAATCTTTACCATGTCCACAATCTCAGCTTTTGCTTGGACTTCCGGTTAGTTCTCTGACCTTCCCATCTCCCATTGGTTGGAGGGTCAGTCTCGCTCATTGACAGCGGCCATCTCTGCTTGCTGTTGCAATGTGGAAGGGACAATAGTAGTAAGTCATGTCTGCCTGGCGCGTAGCGGTCAATTTGCGTAGTGGTGCCACTGTTTTGGTGCGCGTATTTATCCCTATCCCATATCCCTATCCCTATCCTAGGGAAACTAGAGGAATAATTGACTGGTCACACTAGATGACGTCATAATCAACTAATTGATAGTTGATTCCATCACGCGCGTACCGGAA
>JAQGAF010006533.1:0-10038 GCA_034687865.1 Kryphioiulus occultus | reverse complement strand
TTTTCCATCAAAAAAAATCCAAGTCTATATATAGCCTTTGGTTTTTTCAGGAAATCGATGGAAATTCGACTATCAAATATGTTGTTTTTTCGTGGCGATTTCGAATATAGACCCCAACACGAGTGCAAAACGCAAAAACCCGATGATTTTAGCAATATTTTTGGTTTCCACAACGAAAAATGCAAGTCCATATATTTTGTGTTTTTTTAGAAAATCGTGGAATACGAGTACAACAAGCAAAAAACACGTTGATTTTAGCAATATTTTTCTTTTCCTCTTAAAAATATTAAATGGGTAACATTGGTGCTTTCTGTAAAAATCGAGAAAATTTGACTATTGAATTCCTTTTGTACTTAACTTCGAAGTTTATTTCTGGACATTACAAATTTCCCTAACCCAAATATTTGCAAAAAAAATTTTTGATCTACTCACCGATACGATAAATGAAGTTTTCCATTGGTCATCATATATAGTCAGGTGATCATCCAGGTCCTGGTAGCTTGCATATTCATATTCAGTGCCTTTAATGATTTGCTATTATTTATCAAGCACTGGATTCATACGTGGCTTTCGGATGGTGTCTCGTATTCACTTCATCCTGCAATTAGAAGATATAACATTGACGGTTGAGTTAAATTAAGTCATGTTATAACATCCTAAACTTTTAACTCCATTGCCTTAATTTACCAAAAACCATCTTATCAAAAATTCCCTTTTTTTACCTGTTAAAACAGTTTATCGGAAAGCCTTTTCCCACCCAATTCATGTAAAATAATCATGGTATTTTTATCAAAATGGTACTTGTTAAACTGTTTTAAAGTATTGGTACGCAATGACTGACAACATTGTGCAGGTTGCGCTTCTTATTCGACACTTTAAATTTTAATGTGTATTCCGAGGTGTGTGGTAACTGTGGTTATGTAAAAGGAAAATTCCTTTAGCGCTCAGTTAATTATATTTCCATTCGTTATTTCTTGGAATGCATTCAAACTTCAATTATCATTTCTGGAATGTTCAAAATGCCCACACAAAGGCAGTATAAGCAATAAAGCATTTTTAATAACCATTTTCCCTCAAAATGTCTTCCATTATCAATATTTCTGAAAAACATTTAAGGAAAATATACTAAAATATGTCTGTTTTCAAAAAAAATACCTGGCTCATAAATACTATATTACAAAACAAATGCATGCATAGAAATGTAGGCTAGAACCAATCATCTAAATATTTAGATTTTGGACAATTTTCGCCCACCACATTTCCTTAATATCACTAAGAATTTTTATGGAATTGTCTCTTTATTTTACGCTTTTCTTAGTTCTCATAATTCAGAAAAACTGGTAGGCAAATTATGTTTCCCAAACTTTATCCCAGTAGCAAAGGTTGCGAAAATGCAACATTTATCGCCGATATAAAACTGCAAAAAGCAGACGATTTCATACTTAAAGTCGTTTCAGCATACAGTATATATATCATCTCTTACCTTTCAAAACTGAACTTTTCTCACACAAACACAGTCGTCATCTTGGTTTATTTTTCGTGCATGGGCCGGAATAGAGAGCATCGGAACCACTACACAAAAAAAGATTGTTTGGGAATTTACCCCTCCAATTCGTTGGAAAAATTAATTTTTATACTAAACATGACTAATTACCTCCAATAATTTATGGTGTAGTACTTCCAATTGACTGCTAGTTCGTTGTAAAAGTCATTTTATTGCAGTTTCCACGCTAATGGCACTATGTATGCAAATCTGAAATCGTGAATTAAAAATTATCACTGCCTTACAAGTCACTAAAACTATATCCAGAGGTTAACATAGTTTCATGCAATTCGGATAAAATAAAGTTGGAATTTTAACGCACTCTGAGACAGCAGACTTCTCCTAACGACTTGTAGGCTGGTGGTTTGTTAGGTCATTTGACAGCTAGGATGTAAACCACCACTTGTGTATGACACAATACATTATGTCAAGTTAGTAAAACTTCTTGAACGACTTTTTGTACCCATGATGCATATGGCCTTTCCTTCACCATTCCTTCAAAATAATTTATTTTAATGTACACTAAAATCCCTCATTTCATGGTTTGACTGCACTGCAAATTTCCAAAAATTAAATTAAATAAATCATAAAAATAATATAGTAAAAGCGAAATTTTTTTGCAAAACCAGGTTGAATAAGAATACCTAAACGCCCCAATGCGAATGATGTTGATTGTTTGTTTGTTTGTTTATGGAATTTTTAACGTTGGCCTATTTTCGCGCCTATTGGGCCCATCACCAACGCCAGGGGGCAGACCGGAATGATGTTGAAATAACCAATTTAGTTAACTGCCATTTTGGAAGTTCTTCAAATTACACTTATGTATTTCCAGATCATCAGCCAAAATTTAAGACATGTACCAGACTAGATCCGAAGTGACAAACAAAATTATCGAGTCTATATTAGTAAACAAGTTGCCCAACTAAGATCCATAAATTCTTTCGAACTTTTTGAGGTATGGTACCTAAGTTTAATGTTATTTTGGTAGTTGCACAAACTACATTTAATTTTTTTTTCACATCATCAGCCAAAAGTTTTTGTGATATGTCACATCAGAATCGAAATAAGTGCGTAATGACACCAAATTATCGAGTCTAGTGTAAGTTTCCCCAACTACGATCCATTAATTCTCAATATTACCAGAAGCCACAATAAAAGCACAACAGAATTAAAAAAATGGCCATTACAGATTCAAACTTGGAGATGGCAGAGTTTTAAACCTTAGTCTTCCATCATATGTCATCCAATTTTGGCTAATGATATTTTCAAAATCAAAGACATTTGACAAACTGCCAATATACCGTATACATATGGCAGTTATGCTGAAAACAGCTAACGACCAACCAGGTAATTGCCAAATTTCCACATTGAAGTATTTTTGCAACTTTGATGACCTCGGCTTTCCTCTGCCCAAAATAATTACTTCTTTGCCAAGGGCATCGTCTCTACTAAAACAATACATGTACAATAAAGCATTAATTGTGTTTCAAATACGAATCATAGCAATTAACAGCAATTATATCTGCTATTACATTTCCATTACCAGCTTGCAATGAAAATGTAACATGCAATACATATTTGCGAGTGTTTTTTGTGTCAAGAGTGGTAAGTGATGTAATTTTATGACTTTTTCTTAGCTAGAAAACGTCTCATAACTTCAAAGGAAATGACATTAAATTTCGATGGAACGTCGTCAAAACTAGCCTCAAAATGATGTCAAAACAAAACTAACCTAAAATGACGCCATTTCGAAATGTTCACCTAAAAATGACGTTTTTAACAACAAATTATAACCTGAAAGGACGTCATTTATAAAATTGCCATAAAAATGGAAAAAAAACGGAAAAGGGAGCTTTTACTTGAAAAAATCGCATTCTTCAACAAATCTGCTCCGAAACTAACGTCCTTGCGAATAAAGCTTGTCTAGAAATAATGTTCTTTAACAAAACGAATAAATAAATAAAAATGACCTGACGCAATTTACTAGAAAAAAACTTTGTTAGAAAAATAAACGTTTTATAAAAACTGTACCAAAATGACGTGTTCTAGAAAAACTACCTTAAAAAAGGACGTTTTTGTAAGAAAACAGAGAAAAATTACGTCCTTGCGAAAAACAACTAGTCCGGAAATGAAGTTCTATAAAAAAACAATCAATAAATAAAAATGATCAAAAATGGAAAATTGCCTAAACTTCGAAAAACTGACCAGACAGGAATCTGCCCTTTAAATGAATATATTTAAATACTGATCTAATAATAACGTCCTTTTAAAACTGGTGTGAACATGAATTCCACATGGAAACAATTTGGGTTAAAATTACGTAATTATGGAAAAACCTGACCAAAAAATGACGGCTTTTTTTAAAAAAAAAATAACTAACCTAAAACGTCGAAAAACTGACTAAAAAATAAAGTTATTTCAAAAACGACATTTCGCAAATATGGGGAAAAATAAAAAGAATAAGAAAACAACCTTTGGATAAATTGGTTTGGACTAAACATAAACCGTGTTTTCGTTTATAGTTTGAAAACTACCTGAGTTAGGAAACCACAGTAAGTGAGGTCTTTCTTCGGTTTTGGTATCTTTCGAGCAATTTTTGGGGGATTTGCGAACACCTTTGGGCAATTTCAACTGTGGTGCGTGTTGTCTTAGACTACCAGGCAGAAATGCTATAGGTCACCAAACAAAGAAAGCATTGCTGAAAATCGAAATGCAATTGGCTTCGTGAACACGTGTGTGACTTGGCAAACACCAAACAAATGACGTGACACGAATAAAAACACCTGGACAAATAGCGTTGGCCCTTGCAGTATCCAGACCATTTGCAATAAAACTGTGAAGATGAAACCACTCAGTTTTGGAATCATGGGAATTGTGGCCTTGATGACTATTGGTCATTCTGCATTGGGCAAAGAGAACTGGAGCTGTTTCCCGTACCCTGCTGTAGACACTCCACTGGCTAAAGTAAGAACAATTTGCACCAATTTAAAAACTGCACCACATTTTGGAAATTGTGAGCACCTCCAATTTTGGAGCAGGATTTTGACCACTGTTCCAAATGTCGAATTTCTTCAATGGCCTTCATTGATTTCTGGCATTTGCCAAGAATGCACAAAATGCTGTTTGTTTAGAAATTCGTCCATTACAGCAAATCATCCAAATGCAGTTTTTTCAAACGCCTTTCTAAATTTTCCACTACCCACCAAATGCAGTTTTTTCGTCAGTTGCCTTTCGAAGATTTCCGACTATTACACCAAAATTGTTTTATTCAAAATGCAGTTCTTGGATATTCCACTTGGAACTAAAAAGTGGTAATACAGGGTGGCCCATAGAAACGGGCAATTTTGAAATGGCGAAATTGTGTTTAATTATGTCACATTCATGAATTCGTATACATGTTATATGGTGACTTGTACAGCATCTTATAAGTCATCAAATAGATGTTAAGCATAGTCTCCAATGAGATTAACATTTGAATTCGATATTTTCATATCAGCGAATCGAATTCTCCATTGCAGTGAATGGAGTTTTCAATTCGATCTTGGAATACCCGATGTAAGTCGATTTTCGATCCTCAGCACAAGTTATATAATGTAATCTGAAAATAGCATATAGTACTCTTAAATGTGGCAGAGTTAAAATAATTTTATACAGTTGTAAAGTTTAAATTTCGCCGTTTCATAATTGCCAGTTTCTACGGGCCACCCTGTAATTCAAGAAGTTTTCCCATTGATTCAAATCTTGCTAAAAGCATTCGGATTTTCGCTAATTGCACTCGTATTTGTATATTTTCACGATCACGACGAAAAAGAATGAAAGCAATGGCACATTTTTTTAGGCTTTTTACATTGGCACTCGAATTTGGGTTTCTTTTCAACAGCAGTGCGGAAAGAGTGAAAACGATAGTGAAATTTCCATCGATTTCCTGTAAACAGCCAAAGACTTGCATTATTTGTTATGTGGAAAACAAAAATGTTGCTAAAATCAATCAGTTTTTGACAATTTGATAGTATTTGGGTCTATTTTCAAGATCAGCGCAAAAAAACCGTGGAAACAATAGTGAAATTTCTATCGATTTTCCTAAAAAACAATAGGGTATAAACTTGCATTTTTTGTTTGTGGAAAAACAAAAACACTTGAATGTGCTAAAATCATCCGTTTTGCTATTCGCACCCGCATTTGGAAAAAAAATTGGAAACGATAGGGAAATTTCTATCGATTTCCCCCAAAAAAACTAACTTGCATTTTTTGTTAGTGGAAAAAAAAATACATGAATGTTACTAAAATCATCCGATTTTGCTATTCGCACTCGCATTTGAGTCTATTAGTACGAATAGAAGTGGAAACGATAGTGAAATTTCTATCGATTTCCTAAATACACCAAAGCTTGCATTTTTTGTGGAAAATCAAAATTTCTGTTAAAATCATTTTTCGCACAGACTTGCAGCATTCTTTCAAAAAAGTAGGGCATTAAATGTCGCTATACATCGGAGTGTATTTTGGTCAGCCACTTACTAAAACATTGTCTGTATGTTCAAGATTAGTACGAAAAAAAGAGTAAAAATAGAACCAAATTTCCATCGATTTCTAGAAAAAACACAAGAAGACTATGCTTTACTAGGGGCACTTCAATTGCACCAACTGTTATATCGTGACCTTTGCCCTTGTACCAAATGCATTTATGCTCAACCGTCAATTCCGGAATTTCGATTTCCGCACCAAAAGTACGGCTTTTGACGGTTGCACCAAATGCTTGGCAGTATTTTTAATGACTTTTCTTAGCTCGAAGGGGATTGGTATGTTCAAGACTACGCCAATGCAGGGTCAGTCTTCGAGAATCAAACGTGCATAAAGATCAGCTTTGATGTGGCTCCGCATGGCCATACCGCAAAGTTCAACAAGACATGGGTGGACAAATGGTTTGTTCTTAACGCTTCAAAAAAATAATAAGAAATAAATGGACGGTTGATGCTTACTTTTGGAATCCATTTCCTCCAGGACCAAGCAAGTGCAGTACGCAGAATTCATAATTGTACAGTGTGATTTGGATGGCATCGTATTCCTGAAGAGCAACGACAGTAAGACTTCCAGCTTTTGTGAAGTTGGTGAATTTTGAAGGGCCTCGTCCTGTAACCTTTGACCTGTCACGTTTTTAGAATCTTGGAAGATTTCTGCGCATGTCTTGAGTCTAACCAGTAACGGGACTTTCATCCATTCCAGCTGCGAAATCAATGGAACTCGGGTCCTAAGTCAAAGTAAGGCACAATTACCGTCTCAAAAGACTCTTTTGTAAGCACCTTCCATCAAAAGTGATGTCTTATCATATAGAGCTGTGATTTCAAGCATTTTTGGCCAAAGATGTGATACACGTAACAGAAATATAGAAAAACCTAACAGACTGGAACACATACATGTACCTTGCTCAAGTCCATTCTCAGTCCTCAGTCCTGACTGCTTCCCCAGTTATTTTTCATCCTTTTTCTTTTGTCACAGGAATCACAACTGCGACCCGGAAACGTCAAGTTGACCGTGAAGATTGGCTCAAGATTTACGAGCCAGTGAATAATAACGGGTTCCAGAGCCACTTAGCGGTGGATCAGAGCAATTGCACCAACTAGAACAGTTTTCCAATAATTAATACAAAATGTCCTAAACAGCTGGAAGAGGGCATACGGCATTGATTGAACTTACGTCTCACTTGTACTCTGAGTAAAGTTCCCAATAAACGCATTTCGGTGGATACCGGATAATTGATTGACAGATTTCCAGACGGTGCTAGTTAAAAAGTTTGGGAAATAATAAACTAGAAATTTTAAATTCGTGTAAGTAACGTTACCACTCTTAACTAAATCGCCCCAATTATGGTAATTGTGGAATTTTTAAAAGCCAGAAATTTTGAATTTTTTGAAACATTTCCAAAAGCAAGGAATTTTGCATTTTAAAAAATGTAACAGGAATGAAAGCAGTCTTGTCGAGTATCTTTGAGACCAACCACGAGCATACACTATATAGTTATCTAAGGTTGCACAAATAAAAATATTTCTTCATGCCAATACATTAGAGGACTTTATCCAAAAATACGTCATTGTGGCCATGAAATCAAAATAAAAGATTTGATTATGTCAAAAGTCGTGGATAAGCTATATTTTGGAGTCCATTGCTTCTCAAATCTGAAAAAATTCGATTTATTGCAAAAATACTAAAAAATGGTAACGTTTAAAATAAATGTTATCAATGTCATCAGACCCAGCAGTGAAAATCTGGCACATACAAAACATTCACACATACACAAGTAAATTGAACTGGGGTAACATTGTAACTTTTGATTTGGACATCTTAAAAAACAAGTGAAGACATGCAAATTAAAAAATGGCTCTCAGATAGTGATTTCCAAAAGCAAGGAATTTCGCATTTTCGGAACTGTAAAGGCATGAATGCAGTTTTGTTGAGTATTTTTGAGACCCATGATCAGCCTTATTTGAAATCTAAATTCAGCAATGTCTAAGTATTTGAGAAAGTTTTGGGGCTTTTTCCCAAAACATATTTTGCTAAATTTCGATGAAATTTGGAATCCTACAAAACCATAGTTTTCCAATAATTCTAAAGTTTTCATTACTTATGTTTAAATTTTGCAAAGATAAAAATATTTCACCATGCCAATGCATTCGAGGACTTTATCCCAAAATGTCACTGTCGCCATAAATTCAAACTAAAAGATTAAATTATGTCACTCGATGTGGATGACATTTAAAATTAATTCTACCAATATCATCAGAATTAGTAGTGAAAAACTGGCACATGGCATTCTTTCTACAGAAATAATGAAAGTGTACTGGAAACTGATCCAAAACAGTTTTTAAAGCTAAAATTAGGAGCATCCATCAGGAGCAGCATTGTGTACAACGAAGTTTCATCATACACAAGTAAATTGAACTGGGGTAACATATTGTAACTTTTAATTTGGATATCTACATGTAACAAGTGAAGACAAGCAAATGAAAAAATGACGCTTAGATAGTGATTTACAAAGACAAGAAAAACAAATGAAATAACTGAACCATACAAAAAAAATTCAAAAGAACGTAAATAAACCAAAAAAAACCATATACACGTAAAACCATGAAATGAACAAAAACACCGTCTTCCGAATAGGAAAATAAAATATTTGCTCATCCAGAGAAATGCAATTCACCTCCAATCTAGATTCAATCTTTTGAGGAAAATTGATACCATTTGGCATAAACATCAGTGGTTATTGTGATATTTGGCACTTGAAAGTTTGAACATTTGCATTAACTTTAGGTACATGTACATTTTTCTTTTACATGATTATCTTTCTCTTTATTTTAGATGTTATTGCTATAGGTTTTCTTAGAGGGGCAAGCCTCGGCCATGTCTAGGGTCGATTATTTCTGGTACAATGCACCCCATGTAAAACCGTTTAGTTTTGGGAAGAGCTGATTGCAGAATTCATTGTCAGATAATATTCTTATAATTGTACGTGCTTTCGGTGACCAGAACATCAGATCACACCACAATCGTTTGGTTATTGCCAAATGACCTTGTACTTGGAAATAGTACTTGTGAGTTTTTGGGACAAAAGGAGATCCATTTTGATGGTATTGTAAACCAATATCATGTCTTTCAGCAACTTCTTTCAAATTTGTGGCATTTCTTGCAACGAAAGGGCATTTTACTTCCAATAAGCTGTAATCATCAACAAGTCCATTTGGACTGGTTCACGGGTACAGATGCTCGACATCAACGTAAAGTCCGCAAGGCTGTTGATGTGTTCTCCTGGTACATCATCTTTTTCGCGATACTTGCAAATTGAGTGTGGCTTTTGCTGCTAGCTATAGAGCTGAAAAGTGGTGAAGAAATTCTTTGCCTTTTTTCTTGGTACCACACCTCCGATTTTGAGTGTGCACGTGTAACTTCTTCAAGCTGCGAGTTCATATTTACACGCAGTGATTCTAAGTGCATTTGTTTTGCAATCTCCAAACTCCTTGCATCCATGTCTTCCCGAGTTGCAATTTCTCCATAGCTGCAATCCCCTCCAGCTGGAACGTAGTCACGTTTAGCTTTCTTGGATTTTCTTTCATTGGAACAAATTTTTTGTTGGCTCCTCACCCGTTACCTTTCTCTAACATGCACTAGTCTTTTATAACTAGAGCCAGGATTTTTACCAGTAATTTTTCTTATTGTTTCAAAGTGGGCTCCGTTATCTGGCCTTTGAAAACACAGTGCTGCGACATGAGCTCTCCTTCCAACACCTCCAGCTTTCGCAAGGTTAACTCTTTTTCCACCCAGGGACTTGCAGGATTGGCTCATGTAAGTTTCTGCAGGATTATTTGTAGAATTATAAATTAAAGTTTTAGCATCGTTAACGGGAAGTTCCCCTCCCACCCCTGCCATGTTAAAAAATTGTATACAAAAAATCTCTGCGAATAATGAATAAATCGTCGTGATAACAATTTTGCTTGATAGTCTGGTTA
>JAQGAF010006532.1:0-10040 GCA_034687865.1 Kryphioiulus occultus | reverse complement strand
CATTGCAGAATTTGATTCGAGATTTGTGCTGTTTAATACCACATCAGATAGGGTAATTGCATGGATATGCTTTCTAATCTAACATAATGAAATTTGTAAGTACTACTGTGCAGTACATGCAATTGCTTGATAAATGTTCACATTAGCAATACTGGAATAATATCATTCATGAATGATCAATGGTTACTGTAAAATGTAAGTCATACAGTTCACGGCCTCGTTCCATATTTTGACCTCCTCCTTATTTGACAGTCACCGGGGGGATCAACTTACAGAGGTTCTACTGTATCCTCAATTTCATCCTAATACCCATTTTTTATCAAATATTTCATTGACATTCAGCCTTTTAAGATTTCTTCCCATGACGCACGTCATGTCTCGGATTTTCCAAAACAACATTTTAATGATTTAATGACCAGATGTAGACGATCACGCGCTTTTGACGCATTTTCGATTATAATCGATTTCAGATAACTCTAGAAACAAGCAAGGTTGCAGGCCGTTTGACTTTCGATGGAAATCTGGTTTCGGTTTCATTGCCGCGATTAATTACCGCAACCTAATTAAGGAGACTGGACGTGGTTTTATTTTTAGAACGAAGTACGCACGCCAGGGGGAGGCAGGTGTGGGAAACAAATCGGCGCTAGGGGGGGCAAGATGCGAAAATGTGATGGAATCCTTCGATTTGGGATCATTCACGTTAAGGGGCTGTGCTTAAACGATGTGCATACATGTACCAAAACAATTTTTTTAGGGATCCTTTCAAATCTTGAACGTCCTATTCCAGTAAATAGATTCACTGGTCAAAACTGTACAAATATTTGTTCAAATATATTGAAGTTGCCTGCCTTTTGCGGACCCTACATGACCAGTGTTACTTTGAGTACAAGTATTACAATACTGGCAGTAAGTTATCCGAAAATTCGAATAATCGTCAGTGATGAGAATGAAATATCAATCCATTCGTATTGCACCCATTACACGATTAGTATATGTGTTTAAATTGACAGTAATAATGCTCGTGCAGGGTCCCCGTGTCAGTTCTATAGTTCAAACCATGGAGTCAACAACAACAAATTCAACTGCTCAGTCGGTTAACTGTTGAAATTCTGGTGAATTTTCTGATGAATATTCTTTTGAAATCATGCATTGTGTGAATTAAGGTCATGTTACTCATCAAATCTACAATTAGGGGACGTTCAAATATGATGTCATCACGTTCTCGTTATTTTAGCTCCCCCCATGTCATCATTTATCATCATTTAAAGACCCTCTCCCCAAAACGATGACGTAATCAATGACCATAAATTTTTCGTATTGAACGAATTTTTTATACAAATTAAACCAGGAAGGGAATTTTGTAGTCCATAAGAGTAATAATAAGCTTAAAGCGAATGATATGAAAAAACGATTTGGGAGAATTTTTTTTTGCAAAACTGGATCACAAGTGATGGATTTTAACCCAATGATGTTATCACTGCCGTTTTGTAACATTATCATTTTTACTATCATCTTCCTCACTTCCATCATTCTTCAGCATTAGACTGACACCCCGCCCACCAAGATGCTGACGTAATACTTAAACGTCGCCTTACTGATGCTAAGCAAATGATAAGTTAGTGGTCGTTATAAAAAGGTTTCACTGTGCTCTGGAACTGTTAAACGTTAGTGATGTATGTAGGTGACACTAAAGTATCAGTAGTGTCAGTAATGATATGGTGATGTCAACTGTGGCAACTATAAAGTTCAGTACTATCACTAGAGACATGCTTATGTAGTAAACATGCGCAATAATTTAATAAAAAAAATTGTAATCCAATCTTGGACATAGTGCTTGCACAGCTCATAAGATCATGTTATTACATTATACCGGTAGAGGGTGCCTTCCCACCTGGAAAGTCAGGGAAAGTCAGGGAAAATTGGCGTTTATTCTAAAAAGTCAGGGAAAGTCATTATAGAAATACTGGCGTTTAGAAAAATTGGCGTTTATTCTAAAAAGTCAGGGAAAGTCATTATAGAAATACTGGCGTTTAGAAAAATTTGCGTTTATTCTAAAAAGTCAGGGAAAGTCATTATAGACAATACTGGCCTGAGCTGCATTTGAGGGTTGGGGAATTTATGAGTTGCCCATTTGACGAAGATGCAATTGCTCAAGAGTTAATGGACCTGCAAAAAACGAAACAACGTTTAAATTGAGCATACTAAACATGGAATTGTCCAGACATTTGTACAGCCGCAACAATGTCTTAGTAGGTAATGATTTTCCAAATTTTTGAAACTGGCAAAATTTATTTTTATGTCAGGGAAATTCAGGGAAAGTCAGGGAAATTAATTTGAGAATTGGGTACGAACCATGCGGTATAGGTGTACATGTATGAACTGCACAATTTGCTTTTTTGTGTACGTTTTATCAGCATTTCATGAAAGCACGTCTTTTAATATTGGCCAACCAATATGCGTTATTAACTGTTAAAAATAACCTACATCAACATGGCAATTTCATGCTGTTTCTGGCCATCTTACGTGATGGCGAACATGCAACCATCTATCCCATTATTAGCAGTGCGGAAGTTTTCACGAAATGTGAGGTCAGTGGAGGCAATGCGGTGACGGTTTTGATGCCAAATTATCAGCTGAGACCAGATTGCAAAATGTGCTAAAACGTCAAACCAGACGCGTGCTCCATTGGAAGCTGCAGTAGTTGCATGCTACATGCATGAAGCTGGTAGCGTAATCTGGACAAACATCGATGTTGACGCACCGGGGCGTTCCGCAAATACTAGTATGTAAAATAGACCGAGGCTGTAACCCACGTCAATTAACGGGTTTCGTTTAAACTAAATGTCACTCAATGGCTCGTATACAATATAGTACGTAGTTGCGGAGCTGCTTGAGCCCTTTGTTGAGCTGAGTATGGTATAAATGATGGGCGTGTTTTTCTCGCAACTAAGCTGCTAGACTATGTCATGAAACTCCCGAGTTCTGTCGGATCCATACTCATGTTGGCCCTATTTTGTGCGTACAATTTATTACAAGGTGTCTACTGGTCATTCAAAAAGACATAAAATGAAATTAAGGTCATGGAAGTCATGGAGAAGTCATGAAATTTACACAGGGTCATGGAAAAGTCATGAAATTTTTGCCTTTAATTGATTCATAAAATAAAAATGTGATTTAAAATTCATCATTTGTTATCCAGTTATGCAGTGTTTTGACCAATAATTATTTCATCACTTTGGTGGAGAATGTTTCTGAAAATCGCTATTTATTGATGACTTAAAACTTGAATGGTCCCATATTTTAATTAGCATGGAAAATTTGTTGAAGTCATGAAAAAATCATGGAATTTGCAATACCAAACGCAGTAGACATCATGAATTAGAAGCTGGAATTCACCTCCAAAAGATACTTAAAGCAAAAGAAGCGGTCCACAATGACCACTTGAGGAACGAATGACAGTGGAGTTTCCTGACAGGTGGTTCGTTGTATCAAGTTTTCTGAAAATATTTCTTGTAATTAGTTGTTAACAGAACTCTTTGTAACATCTTCAATACTGAAGCAAATTTAAAATTTTCACTTTTGTTAGAATTACACTTTTTAAGGAATAAATAAGCGGAACATGCAGGGGTTGGAATTTTTATGTTGGCAACACATGTGTAAAATCACAGTGAGATGCGACACGTTTATGTTGCTTATGCCAAATGTTATGTTGATTACCCAGCATGTTTCATGATTAAAGAGATACTCTTATGACTTAATGCGCCTGTGCAGTAACGAGATGGCACTTTGGTAGTTGCTACTGACTGGTCTTATGGTGAATAGTCAGCCTAACATTTGGCATAATTGGCATCAGAGTATTGCTTCTCACAACGATTCTACAGATTCCTGGAATTTTTGTGATCAAAATTATACTGACAAAAATATGCCCATAAAGTTGTTAAATCATGATTTGAAAAGTTAGCCCACTCTTCCAACTAAATTTTTATTAAAGTTACAAATATTTTCAAATGTTCATGTTCCAATTTTTTACCATTTTACTAGAAATAAATATCTTTGTTAGGTAAAAATAAAGTATAGTAATGAAATGTTGATTTTTGATGGTCATGGAAAAATTTAAAAATGACCTGGAAAACCTGGAAAGTCAGGGAATTTCGTTCTCAAAAAATTTGAGAACCCTGTACATGTATGGGCCTACACTTTGGTTGAAATGTTAATGGGGACAACACATCTGTGGAATATTGTGAGAAGCAATACTCTGATGTCACTTATGACAAATGTTAGGTTGACTATCCGCCATAAGTCAGTCCCATTAAGTTTTAACAGCTTGTCTTTTACCATGAAATTTGCTGGGTAGTCTACCTGGTTACCAAACATTTAGCATGATTAGCAACATCATCGTGTTTCATCTCCATGCGATTTTACAGATGTTGCCACTATTAAAATTCCAACCCTTGTAAAAACATTCCTTTCTTTCGATATCTCATTTGCCTGAACCACGCTTGAATTTATGTTAATGTGGTAAATTGGGGTAGCTTTCAAATTGTTTGCAAACATGTATGCTGGCAGATGTGTGGAATAGCCAGGAGCCGGTTATAAATTGATCGTGGCAATTACAGAATAAAGAAATAGTGCAACCATATGCGAACTTAAACATTGATTCTCTGCTGAAGTGCATTTGTACATTCTCAAATTTCTGCGAATCCCAATGAGACCAACATGCATAACCAGAATACATTGCCCTCATATCGTCAACAAATTCCTCTCCCTAATACTTTAATTCTTAGTTATGTTCGGCATTGTTTAGCCTTTTGAAATTCGGTTAATTCCAACGCCAGAATTAGTTAGACAGTGATATCGGTTCATTAAAATTCGGTTTTATAATCTCGGTTGGATTTCAGCCTTTGTAGGTTAATGAATATGTAATCTTGGAATTCCTTTTTATTGTCTTTGGAAAGACGCTGGAATGATCTTGTAGAACCAATCAGCATTTCTGAAGGGCGAGAATTATTGTGCGATTAACGTGGCTTTTAATCAGCAGGCTATTGCAATGCCAGCAGTTTTCTGTACAATTAAGAAACACGTGCAGTATTTGTAACGAATGATAAGGTGGAGATAAAATGGTGAAGATACTGCTTGCTTTCTTCTGACGAAATCAGTCTTACTACATGTATGCATCTTAGTGCTTCCAAAACGTTTTCCTTGGTTATCCAAAAACCGTTTACCAAAAAGCCCTTGCTGTTTACTCTAAACCTCTTTCTTGAAGGTCCTTTTCACTCAATGTAGATAGATTCTCAGCGTTCTACCGGTCATGAAAATCATGGAAGTCATTAGAAAAGTCATGAAATGAGATTCAGGTAATGAAATTTACATCAGGTTCATGCAATTTTTGCCTGTTGATTGATTCACAAAATAAAAAATTTGGTTTAAATTCTTCACTTGTCACATTTTCTGCAAAAAATTTCGCCTGTGGCGTGTTTTTTGGCCAATGTTCATGTCGTCACAGTGGTATATAATGTTTCTGAAAATGGATATTTAGTCGTGACATAAAACATGAACGGTCCCATATTCTACTTATATAGCATGACAAAAATTTTAAAGTTATGGGATTTGCACTACCTAATCCAGAAGACACAATGAATAATACATTTACATGTATTTTAGGCCTGTAGGGTGATCATAAAGTCCTTCCCTCATTATAGAATTAAGTTTTAAAGAGCTGTTCGTTACAAGGGACACTTTTTCTATTTGGTCTGCGGAAAGTGTAAGCAGGCGGCGTTGCAATTGCTAGAATCTTAAATTGCGTACACAGGAAAATCAAATAGCCACCCATGGTGTGAAATTTCACGCAAAATGTCAGGGAAATTACTGAAAAGTTGTCAGAAAATGTTAGGGAAATCGATTATCGAATTTGAATGGAAAAATTTTAATGTCAATATCGAGGTGCCATTACCTAAGAAAAAACACTTTTACCAAATTTTGAGTAATTTAGCCAGATTTGGGGAGCCAGCAGGGAGCTATCTGAACACGTTACAATTCCAAACACCTGTTCAGATAGGGTTGGAAGAGGAACTACTTCTGATTGATTTTTCTCCTTTGGTGTGAGATGGCGTCCAGATGGCGCCACCGTAGGCATCACCATAAGGAGCAAAAACTACATGTGCTCATTTGACGTAGGATGCTCAACCCGAACACGCTAACTTACGGAATCGCACGCACGTGTGCGCAAAGTAAACAACAAATACACGTTCGTGCTTTGCAAACAAAAACAACGTCAGTGTTTGCAGGGCTTTTGAGAGAATCCTAATTTATGACGGTCGATTCTTCGTCGCATTCCACCTTGGTTTATTTGAAGCTTTGACGTCAGAGCGACGGTGAGGTCGACACCTGGCATACAAATCATGCCACTGGAGTGACCTTTTCTTAAAAAAAGAAATGTTCATGTCTGATTAGTTCATTTTGTTCTATTTATAAGTCGACCTTGCGAGCTTGGCTTACGCACGAGCCCTTTCGACCTTTCACGTTACGGATGTAGCGACTTGATCAACGTTGATTGTCATGTAGATTTTTGGTTCGCCCCATTTTTTTGCCTCGGGCCACCGAATTTGAAAACATTGTACTAAAAATAAAACTGGCTAGAGCGTGATACGGTTGTAAAAAATGTTATCACTTTTCGCTCCATGCCCTTTGGAGACTTGGTAAGTAGCATACGCACATCACGTGCGAATGTGATATTTGAGTGGCATGACAGTTGCTGACATACACGCATATTCACCTTAAATAGCTGTAACACGTTAGGGCCGTACATAAACGACGTCCAAGGTTGAAAGGGGTGTTATTCATAAAAATCAGACAATCATGAATTATAAAGGGGCGATGGGGTCAGACAAAATGGACCTCCGCGTCTGTCGATTTCGACCTTTTGCAAATCATTTTAAAAATACTTAGCTAAATCCTGGAGTGTTGAAATTTGGTAGACAGGTTAAATTCCCGTAATGGTTCCTTGTATTAAAACTTTGTTGATTAACGTAATTCCCTTCGAAACCCCTATTTCGAAACCTACGTTAGCCTAGTGTTTTGGGTGCACAAGTTTACAACGTATAGGAAACCTATGTTCAACTTAATGTTCAATTTAAACTGTTTCGAAAACTATTTCCAATTTAGATTTCTTACTCCAATACAGATGGACATGTACATGTATCTCTAAAGTACATAAAGGTGCTCTTATAAAAAGGATTATAAAAATGCCACTATACTGTTCTACAATGTAGATGTGTGCAAGTCTATTTTGATAAATGTTGACACTGAGTTGCTCAAATCGGATGAAACTGGATTAGAGGAGAGTAGGGGATTTGGCGGACGTCTTTTATGCACTGCCCCTTAATTTGTAAAAATGTACATAGAACGTTTATTTCAAATTACAGGATTCCACAGAACTTGGGAATCCCGAAAAACCTGGGAAAGTCAGGGGAATTTTGAAATTTTTTCCGAAAGTCGCGGGATTTCCTAACCATCAATTATAATTTCAATCCAGAAGCTATTTCATATATCGATCATATGATTTTTAGGTGACGTTGCACTGTGCACAATGAAAGAAAGCCCCATTATGGCAGATTTTTTCCTTCTATTTGGCTTCATCATGACAATATCCAAATTTGCCAAATTAAAATAAATTCAGAGCATCTGAGTACTCCTAGTTAAAAATCCAAATTACACCTAACACGTACATAATGTAAATACTTCCCTTACATAAGAATTCCTGGGAGAACTCTAAAGGTCAGGAAACCTGGAAAAGTCAGGGGATTTCATGTTACTAAGGCTGTGGGAACCCTGGAATAAACAAATATGGAAATTCGCATACTGATAGGACACGATGTTTTGAATTAAAATTACGCAAAAATTAGCAAAAATTGAAAATGAAGCTTTATTTTACGTTCCATTTTGAGCTGGGCATATTTCTACATTTACTCGTATTTATTGTCCTTAGCAAATTTAATCATTTATTAACATAAAGCCCCAATCGATGTCGTTATTATTAGGGTACATGTGGGTACATGTAAAAGTACAGAAATACTTCATTTACATAAGAATTCCTGGAAAAACTTTAAAGGTCAGGGGAAATTAAAAATTTTAACCTGGGAAACCTGAAAAAGTCAGGGGAATTGATATTACTAAAACTGTGGGAACCCTGAAATAAACAAATATGTAAATTCACATACTGATACTAAGGCACTGAGTTATTGTGTGGATTTGAAATTACCTCATTACGTATTGACTTTTCATTAACTAAATTAGCAAAATTTTAAATGAAGCTTTTATTTTACGTTCAATTTTGAGCTGGTCATATTTCTACATTCTCTCGTATTTATTGTCTTTGGCAAATTTAATGATTTATTAAGATAAAGCCCCTAGCGATGCCTTTATCATTAGGGTACATCTAAAAGTACAGAAATACTTCTATTACATTAGAATTCCTGGGAAAACTGTAAAGGTCAGGGGAAAAGAAATTGTTTAACGTGGAAAACCTGGATAAGTCAGGGGACTTGATTTTACTAAAGCTGTTAGAACCCTGAAATAAACAAATATGGAATTTCACATACTGATAGGCATACTAGGGCACTGAGTTGTGGTGATTTGAAATTACCTCGTTGATTTACGAATTGATTTTTCCTTGACAACATTAGCAAAAATTGAAATGGAGCTTTATTTTAAGTTCCATTTTGAAGTAGGCATAATGCATTTCTACACTTGCTCGCATTTATTGTCGTTGGGGAGAATACATTTTCCAAATGTAATAATTTAATAAGATAAAGCTCCAATCGTTGTCTTCATCATTAGGGATAACGGTGCTTCCTAAATGGTAATTTTAATGTACTGTAAACTCTCTACTTGTTTGAGATTCCCCTTCGATCGATGTAATGTCATTAGGCAGTGACAAACCACACAAAACATGGGATTCATATTTAACTGTTTAAACTACATCTCTCATGATGTCTGTTGACACATTCATCTTCAGGAATTAATACCAGCCAGGGTGAACGGCCCCAAATAATGCTCTTAAATTTCGCCCACGTGCCTCAGAAGCTTTTAATCCATCGTTTGCCACTTCACTCGAGAAGACCTCGCCTTAGCCTCGGAAATCTGAGAAGACTTAAAGCCATTAGCACTTAACGAAATAATGACAGTATTTTGATAATTGCTATCGACAGGCTGGGGTACCAAGCTATGTACCAAGCGTTTTTTTATTTTTGGCCAACGATTGAACGTGATGTAAGGCTTGCACATGATGGCCATTCCTATTGATTTTGGCTTTTGACCAAGTGAAGGATTTGCTGTCGCCAATGTCTTCCTGACTTAGATAACCTCTGCCCTGGAGAATTTTCCAGTGGAATTCTGTGGCACACTGGGAAATAATTGGCGGAGGGCGAACCCTTGGAATTTAGCCAACCTGCTAAGGTCATCTCGAATGCCAAGCCATGTTTTGCATGATAATGGATAAGTGCTTCTATATATACACAAGTGAAACTTCGAGTCGGAACCGTGGGCGTGACGGATATTCGAATGGGCGGATAACGGATTTTTTAAAAAAAAATCTTATCAGTTTCTGTTGCTTGAGAACTTTCTCAATGTGTCAGAGTCAGACAGTTGTGATAATTGCTCTGTAAGAGTTTACGCCATATATGAGCGAAAATTCTTTGATTTTCCTTTCAACAAGTTGTTTTTGGTGGCTTTCTTGCGTCTTGACATGCTGACGGTTAACTGAAACTGACCATTAAACGAGTGCCGGATAATCGAAGTTTCACTGTACATGTACATGTATTGCTATGGCCTAGAGACGGGCTTGTCCTAAGCCAGTATATTGCCAAACCCCATGTCGAGGAGACATTTCTAGTTACCTCAAGAAATTGTACGTTTGAACTTTTAATGATTTTTTTATACACTTACGAGCAAAAAATTCGGGCCACATGCATGTATTGACCAAAGCTTTGTTTTTTACATCAACCAATTGTCCGATTTGAATTCGGGAAAGTGTGTTATTTAGA
>JAQGAF010006531.1:0-10042 GCA_034687865.1 Kryphioiulus occultus | reverse complement strand
ACATAGTATAAAGGAAAATTTCTTGCTGTGAGAATCTAACTTTCCCCTGCCCCGGGCTATCCGTCTTCACCTTAAAGGTATGAATAATTGTGGTTGGGCTTGTTGTGTAACTGCGCGCTGCCATTATTACTTTTATATGTTATATTATAACAATAATATATAATAATATCCCAGGTCTTCTTGTATGTGTCACATGTGTATGGGTGTGCGAGACTATTGCTACGTCATCGTTCTGCACGTATTACGCATATATACATGTACTTATTTTATAAGAATCAGTGCAAAATCAATGTGCACATTTAAGTGGGGCCATCTGAATTTTCTTCAAAATCACGGGTTTGATTGCAGCACATCTTCCAAATAGACCTGCTTCATTCAGGTGTCATTGAGTACTTGAGACGCTACCATTTACACCATAATTGTCCCTCATTCCTTTATTTAGTTGAACCACATGCAAAAGCATCCAAAAGCATGTCCTCTCGAATTGAGGTAAAAGGTTTTATTTCATAACCCGATAACGTTGCAAAAAAGATGCAACAATCGATTTTTGCACATTAGGTTTGGTAGAAATTGTGCTGTACGTAGGAGTTGTCATTTGTACACCGTCCTCAGCAATTCCAGGTTTTAGCCAACATAATTTATCACATAACAATTCACAACACTAGTGCATTTATGTATAGTTTTGGAAAGGCTGAATGTTTAGAATTTAAGGGCTTTTAAACTGTATGAATTTGATTGAATTGCATGCACTACAATATTTGATCACACCTCTTGATTCACTATAGTGAATCGCATTTCTTTCAACAGGACTCGATGCATTAGATGTCTTGTGTTTGAACTCATATTGACAGGACAGTTAACTGTAACATTTTCACTTACCTCTTAACGAAATTGTTACAGAGTAGATATACCAGCGCGGTGATAAAACTCCAAAAATACATATCCGCGGGCGCGCGCATTATCAATTTAGTGTTTTTATACGTCCGTTGAAATAGTTTCCCAGGCATGATTCTTGATAGATAAATATCTGTGATTCAGATTTGTAATTATGCTGGCGTTGTTGTAAAGCTTGCAGGTTCACACAGATATACGCAGCAATTGACAGTTTCTGAAGACATCCCATGCATCACCTTTACGACAAACACTTTTATTTTCGAAAATGAGTAAATACTTTTAAAATACATAAGTATACATAACGGCGCTTGACAACAATCGAGTAAACAATCGAGTGTGGTAATACCCTTTCGACCTCATGTCTCTAAAGGTTGTTGGTAAGTCTTGCTTTGATGTTGATGGGCAGACCTGAGAATAAGCTGATGTCAATTTCCGTGGAAACTTTCCATCTGATTCGGAGATCTTTTAACTAGCACGACTATTTAAATTATTTTAATGAAGAGGCGAGGGAAACGTGTGGTGTATGAGGTGGAACAAGGTTCCCTCTGAACCTGGGAAACTTGTGAAAGTCAGGGGATTTGTAACTGACTAGGAAACCTGGGAAAGTCAGGTTAATTTTGAATTCTTTTTCAAGAAGTCAGGGGATTTAATAACTTTTAATTATAATTTCAATCCAGAACGTATTCCATAAATCGATTATGGCGTGTACCGTGGTTTTTATTTGAAGTTTCCCATTGCACAATAAACCCAAATATGGCAGACAATAACGAAATTTATCAATTTAAAATAATGGAAATTCCGAGCATCTTAGTATTCCTAATGAAAAATACGAATTCAGGAAGTGCAGCAATACTTTGATGTTATGTGAATTGCTTTATTATGCAATTTGAATAAATATTGTCTTAGTTAGTCGCCATATCGATTAAAAATATTATTTATGCTAAATGTCAGGTTCTTTTTATTACTTTATATTGGTCAATGGGAAAACTAACGGTCAGGGGAAATTAACATTTTTAACCTGGGAAATCTGGGATAGTCAGGGGATTTTATGTAATTAAAGCTGTGGGAACCCTGTGCAAGTACATGTAAATGTAAAAATTTTCACCATTTTAAATGTGAAAATCTCATTATTTGTGCTTGACTTTTTAGGCTCGCACTTAGGCTATCTAGCACTCGTGAGTGGGACGTTTCCTTGTCTACAATCCATATGTATTGATAGTGAGTCATTTTCTGTCAAGTCTGCTTTCATTATACCAGACACAAGACGCAGTGTATGTGTGTAGTCCAGAATAATACATCTAAAACTAATCCGTAGTGTATCGCGCTGGCAGCTACTTTATCAAGTTTATGTAGTGTTTTTCCACAGCATCACAGTCCGTAAATCGTGGACTGTATGCACTGTAAAAAATTCCAAATATTATTCCTATTTATGTTTATATTTAATGACACCTAATATGCAATCGTCATTAATATCCGAAAAGTAGGAACATTTCATTAATTTAACACCGATATCGTGGTGATATAAAGAGTTATGTGTTAGGCCCTTTTTTGGAAAAGGTTGAAAACATTGATCAGGATTGCTTTTGCCAATATAGTTGCATTTTAGTTTGTCCAAATAATGAGATATTGCAATTCTAGATTCGATAAATTTATTGCCAATGATATTACCCTACACAATTGCTTATAGAAATGAACGCAGATAAAATAGATACATTTACATTAAGATAAATATATTATCAAGTACACTTAGTCGGTCTATATCATCATGCTGACCTAACGCTGCTTGATATTAGCTGTTCCGTGGAGAACATCAAATATCCCTGAAGCTCCATAAAAGTCTGTAAACCTGCAATAAAATTAGTTAAACTCAATACAATGCCACTTGCTACGAAAGGGATACTTCATTCAACATTTCCTCTAAATTTCCGCAGATATCTAAGCGATTGAATCCAAATCAATCAAAACATTTCTTTCACGTGATATATTGACGATTTTTCTTGAAGTGGAAAAGTAGCCAAGCCCAAAGATATGCAATCAGCATCCTCTCCTTAACCACTACAAAACTAAATTAAACTGAAACATCTACATGTACATCAATTAATTGTACTCAAACAAATTTGTCAATATAAAGTATTACCAACTGTGGACTTTATTTGGAAAAACTTGCTAACGAAATTATCCCGTGTGAAATTACACCATGTCCTTGTAAATTTTACATTAGGACGAACGGTTCATAATCGATTAAAAATAACTTAAATAAAATTAAATCCATTTGTAAACATTCGGTAACTAGGAATCAGTACTGAATATTGATTACTGATATACCAATTAAAGTTATTCGAGAAATATGGTTAAAAACGGACAAAGCGTAATTAAATAATTTGGTAAAATTATTTCCTAAGTTTGGCAATTCTGAATATATAAACTGTTAAATAAAAAGTTTAATTTTGAAATAAAACATGTTAAATATTCAATCGGAAACAATTTGTACATGTACACTAAACTTTATCCTTCCAAGGCAAGTATTAAATTTCGAAATATGATCCAATCATATCACTCGATGCAGCTTTTAGATTAGTTATGGAGCCAAAGAACGCACGAAGGGCGATGTCCATTATGGCTAAATAATTTTTATTCTTTTAGTAATAAAATCCTCGGCACTAAAAAAATGAGGTTTAGCACTCCTTCCCCCCCCCCCCACTGTTGTGGAATGCAGGCAGTAATATATATATATATTGTGCTTGAGGAAGGGATTTCCTCTGATATTTACGTTTGGTCACACATACCATAACAAAATAAATGTTCCACAAGAAAATTCTTCTATTAATATTACTTATAGGCTATGTGGTCAAAGTAATTCAACCGGTTATTTGTCCTTACGTTTGATGATGAAGGGTGTGTAATTGCGGAGATGGATACCATGGAAATCTGTATCCAATGTGCTCTAAAACTCCCACGGTGGTTCCCACATAGATCCAAAGAATTATAACAGCTAAATGACATCCAGTAATCAGTATACCGGCCAACAATGGTAAATACACAGAAAACAATTGCTCAAACGGGTGGAAATAAAAGGATGTTAGAGCAACTGGAGACGTCCATTCATGGTGCAGTTTATGAAATCGCTTGTAGAGGAATGGGATATGCAGTATTCTGTAAAAAAAGGAATTTTATTATATTATGCGTCGAAAAATTCTATCTACGTTTAATATTTTTTCAAAATGGCAATGCACAACAATACCTGTGGGTGTAATAGAAAAACACTTCGTATATAAATATATTAACGAAAATGTGAAAGATAACCGTCGTGCAATCAGGTAATTCGGCAGTGCTGAAAGAGTTTCCTCTTAGTTTAATTAGGAAATAAAGTAATGTGGCAAATGGAATTGACACGAAGATTTGGTTGAATATGCATCGTTTACTTAAACTCAGTATCTCAGAATAAGACGCCTGTTAAAAAAATAATAACCCTGCATAAATGCAGTTCGTCGTGTGATTCCAGTTAAATGTTACAGTGCATTGTACCGGTATGCTTTTACTCACGTGAGGATGTTTTTCTGAGTTGATTTTGTACTTATACAGGAAGTGTGGTTTTTTGGACAAATCCATAATGGTGAAAATCGCGCCTGTTGACCAATACGCAATCCAGTGAGCGATCACACCCCCTTCAGAAACAGAGTATTATTAAAGGAATATTCTTATTCGATCAAAATTTCCAATCAGTTTCTGTGGCTCAACATTCAAACGGTTTTACTAAACGCCACATAAGCTATTTTCACTGTTACATTAGTGATATTTTGAATCACATGTTACGTAATGTGCTTCTTAAATACAGTGGGCGCCGCTTAATGTGATCGCGATTAATGTTATCATTCGGTTATTGTGATCGAAATCGCCAAGTCCCCAGCGTTCGTACACAAATACACAGTAATATCATCGCATGCAATCAACAGTTCGGTTAATGTGATCATTTTCCCTCATGGAAGAGTCGTAAAAGACAAGAAAAGAGAAGTTTTGGAAGAGAAACTGCCAAAAGTGATGCCTAATATGAAAAGCCTATCAAAAATTTTGAAGAATATTCGACCGAGTCCAATATTCATTGGTTGGAATATTCCGATAGCTGCCCCACTGACTGAATCTGTCATTTGCCAGGCTATCCGACTGATGAAAATGATTTTGTAGGTGACAAATATGAAACTTGTATCTTAGTTGAGAAACCTCCAAAAGGTAGAGATGAGAGCAGCACAAGAAGCTTAGCGCACACGTAGCATGCATTTACATACTGTATACAGATTAGCTGATTTTTGAAATGCAGTAAGCCTGCGGTATGAATAAGATAATTACATTAAACAACTTTTCTGCCTATGGAAAGTTGCAATCAAATGACGATAAGTTATGAGCAGCAAATTAGTATGTGCATTTAATTAATAAGTTAATGTACATAAGAAATTAAAGAACGATGGATTTTATGTCATTCGGCTATTAGAATCAGCCAGTTATTGTGATCAAAACAACCTGGGCCCAACGTGATCACATGCATTAAGCGTCGCCCATGGTATTCATTTTATAAAAGATGAATCGTAGCTAGTTATTTACTTTACCTATGCTCAATAGGTAAATTTCATTTCCACCAAACCAATTATATGCGTTCGCATATTGGCTTTCCCAAAACGAGATCGAGTGGTGTAGGCTGGACCAGGATCCAAAGGGTCGTAAAACATAAACAAGATAGTGAGGATATGGGGGGACGCAACAAATTAAAACAATCCTGATGAGATCGTTTAAAGAAAATGTCTTACCGAAAAGAGAATACTTTTGGTAGCAAATATCCAATAGTTATACATATCCCAACAGCTCGAAATTTATCCAGTCCGTAAGTTATCGTAACATTTTCTGTATTATTTACTTTGGAATTCATTCCATTAGAGATAGACATTATTGGTGATATTTAAGCGTGCTGGTCATACAGTTAAATGCAAGAATGAATATAAAGCCGATATTGCTAGGCCTTACTTATATTTAATATATGACGCCAAATGTAAGGTCACGGTGCACTGGCGTATTTCAGCGGTATGTCCTGCAACTAAATTTTGAAGCCAAGGTTACTTGCGGGCACAGTACTGTGCTTGCGGGCATTGATCACCTAATGCGTATTTTATTCTTCGTCCAAGGACTATCCAATTAAGATACTAGAAGCTATATCCCCTTTCCTTTTTTATTGAAAATCACCATTTACACGGTGTCTATAAAATATGTGGGCAGTTTCAATAAATCGCCGTGAGTTTTGTATCCAATATATGATCATAGTTAATGTGCAAATAGCTAAATAATGTCACCAGGTTTTTTCAGTTGATCTCTCACCCGGCATTCGGGTTCGTGAATTTTTTGCGACCGTATTATTAGAGATATGGTGATCTAGTTTGATGATATTAAACAAGCATCTAGTAAGGTTTTGTTTGGAATTTCGCAGTGGTGAAATGCTTCCGTCTTCCGCCACTACAGGGCACTAAGTCGTAAAATTGCATCTTTCAATAAACTAATTAATTTAAATTTATAGCACCCTCTAGCTGCGAAAAGCGAGAACTCTTTACCACCAAAAAATTCTAAACAACACTCTGAGTGATGCTTGTTTTAGACCTTCAAACTCTATCTCCATACTTATAATATCACGGCCATACATTTTTTCAAGAAACCGCTGCAATCATTTAGAGACACCCTTGTACAAGTACATGTATGTGGGAGACAACTGAAGGTTTTATCGGGCCAATCTATCTGAAATGAACCTAAAAGTGGGCCTCGTTAATTCGAGAAGCGATCTAAAAGTGATACATCATACATCAAAGTTTACAACAATAACATACATGTGCAATCATCATTAATATACTAAAAATACAATTATTTTTTATATTTTTTCGTATGGAATTCATTTACTACTTATATATTAAACAAATTAAATGTTTCATTTGATTTGATCTTTTAAATCGCCTATGAATTTGGCATGAGTAGAAATTGAATCATTTAATATTAACCCTGCATTTAGAACCCACATAAAAACATCTTACAGAACATTTTTAAAAGGTTACTGTTGCCATTTCCAGTAAACTGTTGTTGCGGTTTTATTTGAGGTGTTAATGACATGAAAGTCTTCCATTCGAAGCACAAGGATGTGAACTCGGGGTGAAATTGATTGTTTATAAAGTTTGAAAAAATATCAACCGCAGAGATACTAAAGGAAATAAAAATTATCATTTATGTTTAGTTGCATAAGAACCAACACTGTCAAGGAAAGACAGAATGTGCATGATGCAAAACTTATTCAGCATATTATTTATTAGCAATACAAGCGTACGGTACATGTAGCAATAAATATATGTCAGTCAAACAAATCGTTTTCAATAGAACACTAATCTATTATAAAAGCTATACATGCGAATTTTACCATACGCATGTATACACTAAGTGTATTATTATTTTGGTCAGAGAAGTGAAAGTGTGATCATACTTCGAAACTATGTCATGATATCATTTCTTTATATTAGCTGTTCCATGGGGATCCGTTAACCTGTAATAAAATCGTTTTAATTAGCTCAAACTCAGTACAACTTCACATGCTGCGCGAATAAAGTTTTGTTTAAGACATATCAACACCTTCTCTTAATGAAAGATAATTACTATTAAGTTCATGCCATATTTGACTTTGAAATGTTTCAACTGCATTATCACACGCAATGCATGCCTATTTCGTACTACCATATCAAAGATTTTCTTCTTTTATGGTAACTTACAGTGAGCAAAATAAGGATTTGCACAGTATGAAAATTGTTGCTCACAAGATAAATAAAAGGAGCAAAATTGTTAACGTACCTGTATTATATTATGCGCATTACCTAGTTTATGTAACAACAACAAGAAAACATTTGCAAAATTAAGAACGACTTTTAAAAAAATAAAATAGACTTTTTCTATGCAAAAAAAGTAATGGCACTGTATGGCAATTCATAATGGATTTTTGGCGCAACACCTTCATATATTTTCTGGTAGTCCTGATATAGTCACTTAAATGAAGATTTTTCAACGCCGCCGTATCCCACACAGTGCCATACATCAGCACTACTTCCGCCATAGACTTTAACCTATACGTGGTTGTGGTGTAGGTTTGGGACTGTATGAGATACAGTAGCGTTTTAAAAGTCGTTCTTAATTTTTAAATGTTTTTTGTTATTGTTACATAAACTATGTAATGCGCATGATATAATACATGTACAGGTACGTTAACAATTTTACTCCTTTTATTTATCTTGTGAACGACATTTTTCCTACTTTTGCCCACTGTACATGTATGTAGTATTTAGAGTCAAATTCATTCAGTTGATAAATTGTCCTTACGTTTGATGATGAGGAGTGTGTAATTCAGGAGTTGTATACCATGGAAATCTGTATCCAATGTGCTCTAAAATCCAAAGAATTGCAACAGCTGCATGACACCCACTATAACCATCAATATACCGGACAAAAAGATAAATACAGTATATGTCAACATCTTTCTTTTGGGGAGATGGTTGACAAAACTTGTTTCGGATCATTTTAAATCTATTACACCCAGTCAAACGTGTATTGATTTAATATTCACAAATTTGTTAATGTGCATACTGTAGATGAACTCTTACACAGTATACGATTTCATGTGGGCCTATATTGTCTGTTGTAAACAAACAAAAAAAAACGGATAAAAGTATTATGAAACTTTACTGGCGATCAATTTCGCATCATGATTTTCCCAAAAATAATTTTGGCTCCGTCAGACCCGAGCCGCCATGATGGCTCTTTAGCATGGAAGGCATATGTGTTGGACTTCACCTTTTTACCAAGAAGGATGTGCCAAGATTCTTGATGGAAATCGCCATACTGCACTGTAAATCGAAAAGTCACCTCAAGAACACTAAAAGCATGCATTTTTAGATCGCAATTTTCCACAAATATAGATCATATCAAAGCATGCTATGTGATCTGTTACATGGTTACATGCTCGTGAAATGTGTTCCCAATATGTTTTAAGTATGGGAATTTAGGTCACAATCCTTGCCACAAATATAGATCACATATGGTGAACCCTGAATGCTCTGAAACGGTGATCTAATACAATTAAATTTATTTTGAGCATAACCTAAAATTAATGCTAATGAAATGAAAGAATAAACCACCAGAACACATGAGCTGTTATGTGCTCCACCTCAAAATGCTGTATAAGGATACGTTCAAAATGTGCTTTATATACTGTAGGAAATTATTGTGGTTTATTTTAAAGTGTTCTACTTTTTTTTCATTTATTTATATAATTTGTGGATTTCCTCAGACCACTATAGATCCCATTTTTTCTCCTAAGATCACTTGAGTTCAGATATGCTCTTAATGTTTATGCTCTTTCATGTTCCACATGTGCATTTTTGATTTACAGTGTGCTTTTGTGTGTCATAGTTTTCCCTGCCCGGTACTTAAGATTCAGTAAAAGTGCATGTATTCGAATTTTGGGAATTTCTATAATATGTTCAGGATAATAGCGACATCTTATTTTGATTTCCCTGCACAATAATCTTCACTGTGAACAAAACTTACTGATGCAGTCAGCCTGTTACGTACTGCGGTGTCGCAAGCTATATTCTTGGATTTAAATTTGAATCTACAGTATAAGCGCGATAACATTGTCATGAATACTGTGCAGCGTTTATTAAGGCCGGCTATCGTTATCAATGAGATACTATACAGTAGGTAGTGTTCTACTTGTGTGTCGTCGTTCTGGCTAAAATGTGACTCGTGAAACATCCATCAAATTATCAGACATGCACTGTTATTCCTTTTATAGTTAATACTGATAATTTAAATTACAGCACACACTAAACATTAATGTCAATGTCATTTACAAAACTCCATAGTCTGAAAGTAAAAATCGCGATAGCACATCATAGTTGTGTTATTTGATCAACACCATCACTTTCAAAGCGTGCATAAATGTACTTTTACATCATTGCTGTAAACTCTTCTGGACATTGTCGGTGCCATGAAGTATATCAAATATGCCTGAAGAGCCGTAGAATTGAGTAAATCTGCAATATAATAAATAAGACTTAGCATGTCATTTGCCATTTGTTGA
>JAQGAF010006530.1:0-10044 GCA_034687865.1 Kryphioiulus occultus | reverse complement strand
TACTTATACTAAGTCATGCATATACAAATTCATGCTTACCATTTTCCTTGGTGAAGAGTTGAAGTCCGCTTGAAGTCTGTTGGAGGTGAAGTAGCACTGTTGAAGCTTCAGAGCTTTCTGGTGGGTTAGCTGCCAAAATACCCCCTTTTATACTCAATTGGTCCATTGTTCTAACCCATTGGAATTTTTCCGTTACGTTTGCCCTAAAGTTATCACGTGACTCTTCTAGAAGGTTCCTACCTACTTTTTATTGGTTGAAAGCATGCCCTAAAGTCATCATGTGACTTGCCTGCTTTCTATTGGCTGACAGAATGGGGTCATTTGACCCATGTGACCCACGGCCCTTTTATTGGTTGGAGGTAAGGACCAATGAGATTCATTGTGAAATAAGTGCCCTTACTGCACACATGTCAGCAGCTCAGTCTGTAGTTGCCTATTGAAGAGGCTGGTTGTATATGCTGGAGCAGGTAAGTTTTTCACATTTTTCTTTAAAATCCTTAAAAACCTTATATTTTCATTAAATTCGCCATATTCTCTTCCAAAATGGCCATATTCTTTATAAAAATGCCATATGGTTTTTAAAATCTTTTTTACATGTGTTTGATATGTTTTTGTATGTCTATTTCCGTTTTTGTTAAATTCTCATTTGCGTGTGTTTTTTATGATTGTTTCCGTTTTTTGTATGTCTATTTCCGTTTTTGTCTTCTTATTTTATTGCATGTTCGTCTGCCTAAACACCCTGTAAGATAACCCATACACACGTGTATGTAGTGTTATTGAAAATCTGTATCGCCAATACAGTGGCGCCACCATGCGGTGGGTTTTCCCGCACTTTTTTACCCACCATAAACGATGCGCGCGCACGTGGAGCGCCACCATGCGGCAGGGTTTTCCCGCACTTTTTACCCACCATAAACACTGCGTGCGCACGTGGCGCCCCCATGCGGCGGGTTTTCCCGCCATAAACGATGCGCGCGCACGTGGCGCCCCCTGGTGGAACTCGCCAGACAGACATCCTTTACTACTCATATGCATGTTTTAAAAAACGTAGTATAATGGAAAATTTCCGCCTTCTCCATTACTGTCCCCGTTATAGTAGAGGTGGAATATTAAAAATCCATCAATTGATTTTTCACTTATTGTATGTGAGTTGATGCATTAATCCTTAAAAATCCTTTCTTATTGTGGGATTCAGGCACCTGAGTCACCTGCATGCAAAATTTCAACATTCTAGCCCTAGCCCTGATGGTATGCAAGATACATTTACCCCCATGATTAACCCCATAGGTTTGACCCACTTAGGAGAGCCCTAAACCTGACAGTAAGGGATATACATTTACCCCCTTTTAGCTCCTTAGATGGTGAATAATACAATATATTTAATGTAATGGAGTCTAAGGCACCCAAGGTAGTGGCTACCAAATTTATAAATTTCTAACCCTTCCTGTTTGGACTTGAACGATCAAGTGAATCAGCGGTGAGTCAGTCAGTCAGTGAAGACACTTGCTTTTGTAGATATATTGTACACAGTGGGTGGGAAGTAAGTAGGCATTAAATAATCGCTATAGTTTTTGTAATATTAATGCAATCAGTCCGTTGACATGATTCCACACTCTGGCAGATTGCTTGAGACTGTACAGAGATTTTCTCAGTCTCAGGACTCAGGTTTCCTGGCTTGGCCTGCCATGTAGAGCTCCTCGGTGAGCTCTCCATTGAGGTAGGCAGAATTCACGTCCAGATGTCGCACATGCAGTCCCTTCGTGAAACCTGGAGCCACCAAACGAGCTTAGCCCGTCGTCCTGGCAGCAGATCCGCAAGCTCCGGCACTTGGTGCTGATGGAGGGAATTGATCTCCTCCTGGGCTGCCCTCATCCACAACAACCACTCACGGTTGGACCGGTTTTGCCCGTTTTGGACAGGGTGTATGCTTCGTGAGTTGGAGCATGTAACCCTGGAGGAAGGCACCGAATTGTGTCTTGGTCATCGCCCTTAGTGGCATTGCAATTTTGTTTGCCATCGAGGATTTCTGTGATATTGTTCGTGTTGGGCCAATAGTGCCTTCATGATTGTGAATGTTTCGCTTTTTTATGATTTTGTACGTTGCGGTTCGTGAAGTTGTTGGCCGGGTTAGCCTGTTTTGATCTTTTTTGAGTGTTGGGTTTTTCACTCCAGAGGAGATCTTGTTTTAGGGGGTGTCAAGGTCGGCCTGGGTGCCCTGTCACAGGTTGTGTCTTGGCGCCCTGGGTTGGACCTTGGCTAGAATTCGTTAGGGCATTGTTTTGTTGGGCTGCATTCCTGACATGATTTGGGAATTATGTTCATGACCTTTGGTTGATTGTGAAATGAGTGTTTTTTTTGGGTTTGGGGATTGCGTAACCGGACTACCCCGGGCTTGGGCTGTCCCAAGTTGGTCCCAGGGGTAAACAGAGTTTACCTTGGTGAGACAGCCCTTAGCTCCCGCAGTCAACTTGGGGCTAAGGAAGCAGATGGTCCTTCTCCAATTGTGGGTTGATTATTGTGTTGATGCATATTCGCAAGGCTCGAAATTTGAGCCTGGAGTGGTCGCTTATTTGGTAGTTAAGTTGTTTCTTGAATTTTATTAAAACCCTTTAGAAGCCATTTGTGGAGACTGGATTCTTTCGGAGGCTTTGAGGACACAGGCCAGGCCATTGGAAGGCATGGCCCGAACCTGACACAATGCTTTCAGCACTGCATCAGTCTTTCAGGTGCTGTCGGAACTTGTAGAGCCCATTTGGCATCTGATAGGGGATTTGGGGACATCTTCATGTTCCATAGCTATCTGACAGCAGCTGCTCCACATGTCAAGCTTTGTTAAGTAAGTCGCCTTGCTGACTTGGTCGATCAAGTCCTCGATCAATGGTAGCAGATGTGTCCAAAACAGTGTTCTAGTTGAGATGGCATAAGTCTATGCACAAGCGAAAACGTTCCTTCATGCATACTAACAGGACGGGTGATGCGTAAGGAGATGAGGGTGGTTTAGCTTCTTATTCAACAGTTTGTCGAGCTGTCGTCTAGGCTTCTCTTAGTCATCGTGTGACATCCTATACAACAGACCTTCATACATATTCGTTTGCAGCTTTAAGCTCATCGGGAAACTCACTGCAGTGTTCCGAAGATGTGACGGTAGTTGTCTTCTAACACCTTAACAGGTGCATCAAACACCTTGTACAAAGGTTCAGGGGGGCTGATGTATGGTCCGCTCCCTTGGTATCTTTCGTTTGGGCCTCTCCATATCAATATGCATGATGGCATAGACACACGCACCAGGCTCGCGCACTGCATTGCAAAATGCCAAGCAGTTAACATCAGTCGGAGCACTTGAGGTTGGCTGATCATCAGAGCATAGCGGTAGCTTTTGCTGGCTTGCTTCTTCTTCTTTGTTCACTTTGATCCGAAGTCTTTTTGAGTCTTCTCTGGGGTAGGCGACTTCTGAGTCATCTTATCCTCGCAGCATCCGGATTGCTTCTTTGCCAAGTTGAACGGCTTCGCTGTTTTGTAAGCCTTGCTCAAACCCATTGGGTGTCGGAGCAAAAGCTCATATTTCAGATCGGGTTTTATAAAGTAGATGAACAGAAAAGGTTTGTCCGTAGGATCCATCATCGGGATCACACTTCCAGCACGTTAAAACTCCATGACGTACTCTTTGACAGAGCCTGTTTCTTTCATCGTGATCAAAGCACTCTACCTTTTTGTATCAAGTCTCGTTGCTTCCAAAAGCCTCTACGAGTCGTTTGACGAATGCCTAGAATGTCAAGAAGCGTTAATGCGGCTGGACGTACGAAGCATACCACTCGAGAGCTTCATCTTTAAGCAGACTGACTGCCATGTCCATAGTCAGAGTCTGAGTGCATGGCAGTAACCTCTCGAATTGTCTGAGTCCAGGTCTTGGCGTGCTTCTCCCCTGTTCCGGAGAAAGATGGGAAAGTTTTCATGGGAGGCGTCGGAGCTGTTGATAAACGGGCAAATGCTTCTGTCAGCTAAGCCATGTTGTTGGCCATCTGAAGGGTAACTTGTTGCTGTTGAATGATACCCTGACACATAGTTGCAAACATTGCTGCCATGTCCACTGGCATCTGAGTCGCGAAATTAATCCTATTCATCGCAGGAAACGATTTTGATGCGGGTCAAATGCTGAATTTTTAACAAATTTCAGATCCCGGGACACACAGAAACTCATATCCTAAAGTCTGGGTGAGACTCAGAGCATGACAGCAAAATCTGAATGAACCCTGCTCTGCTACCAGGTCAGTAATTGCCGGCTATGTCACAAGGCCCTCCTCCTGTTCCAAGACAAGACCTTTATTCTAGAAAGCACACTGTGCACACAGATGGTGTAGTGGAAAAATGAAAACTTAGTCAGGCTCTCTTTTCTTCGGGAATCCTATCCCTGGCAGGTAGCTTCCCTTCCTGGTCTGTCACAGATGGCCGCATCATGGTCCGGGAGCCATCTTTCGAGTGGTCTGCCCTTTAAAGTCAAGATGGCGCACTCGGGTAGGTGGACGTCCTTCAAGCCGAAGCCTGGGAACTGGCTTGGTGAAGTGGTGAGGGGAAATCCCCGGATCAGATCCCTCACTGGGTCATCAGGCATCCGCAGGTGGGATGGCCGTTAAACAGCCTCTGGATACAGAGGGACTCAGCAACGAGCCCTCAGTCTTCAGGTGTATGGAAGGGCTGCCTGGTTAGCTCAAGTCCAGACTGGGCTTGGGGAGTCAACTCCCTTGAATTCTGGCCCTCCTTCAGTCATGCTGCACTGGTATCTATGGCTTGTCTGCTGCCCTGGACTCCCAAGTTCAAACATGAGCAGACTTGCCTTGGAATTGGCCCTCACTTGAACTCAATGCAGACTCAGGCCTAGCTCCCTTGATCTGGCTCTTGCCTGATCTGTTAGACTGGAGCAGCTCTAGCTACGTCTGTATCGGGTGCTGGCTCTAGCTGACTCCTCGAGTTTCGCCTGTGCAGGGCAAAATAGCCTGCCAGCCAGATGGACTCGTCCGTCTATCATGGTAATGTATGGTTTGGCTGACATGTGCCTGACACACCACTGGAGCCATTAACGGCCTCGGCAGACAGCAGAAGTCAAACATTTATATATGCTCCGCGCACTTAGCTTCCTCCCTCGGGGTAGCTTCCTCCCTGCACTTGGAGCAGTGGAAGTCAAGGTCAAGGGCTTTGTGGGTGGCCGACTGTTGTCTCACAACAGCTCATGGTTTCAAATGTTTTATTGCACATTTACAATTGCCAGAAAACATATTAAGGTATTGGAATCCATCCATAATATTTTTATATATTAAGGTAATGCAGAATTCAGAGTTGTACCAAATTCACCTTAATGGACAAAGGTGTTTTATGTTAGTTAATTCACTGTTGAAAATTTTGGAAAGTTGAAAGCAATTAACACATTTCCTAGTTTTTGTTTCCAAATTACTATTGTGTTTTGCAGAACCACACTGCCCTGCATATGTCTGCACTTTAATAAAAAATACGAATGGATTATCACCCCAAGGTAAATGACCTTTACAGAGAGCACCAATAAATGTCCATACTGCAACACAGACAGGTTCTACAAAAGTACAATAAGCTATATTTTTGGTAACAACATAAAAATAATTTAATGACAAACCTTGCATAAGCCAGGAAGACATTAATGTTGTTGTCCAGCTTATCGTTTGACCACTTTGGGGTCGTCCAAAACACAACGTGATGCCAACGGCAAGGGCAGTTAAGCCGCAAAAGATGATGAAATAAACCCAAACTTTGATATCGAATGCACGAACGGCGATTGTCCATGCTTTTCTGTTCAACTTTGATGGAAACATGGCGAAGAAAGACATCTTTCCCCTTGAAAATGGTGCGGTGAAATCCACTACCTTTTGTCTATCAGTGGTGCGAGAGAATACTCCAAGACCCAAGTCAAATTTCTGGAAATTATTATAAATGCATAGTTTTTGTAAGGTTATAAATCACATCCTAGATCTAAAATGAGATTGACCGACCAAAAATGACATTTTACAAATAAAACGACTGCTTAATGTGATCATGGATAATGCTATCATTCATTTATATTTATTGAAACCACCCAATCCAAAATTCCCAGTAATATTATTGCTTGTAAATTTTAGTTAGTTTTATCAGTAGCTTTCATGGACGATTCATAAAAGATGGAATCTACCAATGCCCCAACTAATAACTAATTTTCTGATTGCTGCCCCACAGACTAATTTCGACATTTGCAAAGCATTGCAAGTGAAATAGCCATCATATGGAAACGATTCTGAAGGTGACAAATATTTCACATTCAACTTAGTTGAGGCCCCATTAAGGAAGGATGTATTTTCTTGTCATACAGCTGCTAGAATCACCTGCCTATTTTTGGGAAACTTGCTTTGTCCAAATAGGATAACATACAACAATGAGAACATTTATTCGTCGTCATATCATTTTGATAGCTACATGTATGGAGCTTGGTTAGGTTCAATTGTAAAAAATAAAGTGTTTTATGCCTTATTGGATATAATACGAAATAAATGGACATAAAAAGAGAAACGCAGGATAAAACTTGGACGATAAACTTAAGGGATGCAAATTATGATACCTATATTGCAAAATGCGGGCATGCTCATCCATTTTCAGAAATAATTAATTGCACAAATGTTTGTTTGCATAGTATGACCCAGGAGAAAAATTTGCCATCAGATTCCAATCCCTACAAAATTATTGCAATCATTGTGGTGGGTTTTAATATTTTTGAATTGGTTGCAATCATTAAAAGTTGCATCAAAGGAGCATAAGATTGTAATTCGAATGCAATCAATATGGTGCAAGATTGCCATTTCCTGCATCTTATCCTAATCTTCGATTATGATTTTTATTCTTACAAGATTGTGAAATGGATGCCTGTTTTTAGTTTTTTTGATTTCCATTGTCCGACAAGTCGGTTGCAAACATTGATCTCCAGCCCGACCTTCGGCGCTCCATGCAAGCGGAGCTTGTCCCGAGGCGAGATGCTATGTGTGCGGAGTGGATTTAAAGGGCTGACCTCTGCCCTCTGCTGCAGAATTTAACCGCCTAGGCGTGTGGCAGGGTGAGAGGAGAAAGTGCCAAACTGGATTTCAACAGACAGGAGAGCCTATCAACCTTGTGAGCTATTTAAGCCAGGTCAGGTGTGAGCCAGAGATCAGGTGGAGAGAAGGGTCTTCAAGAGAAGAGTCATCAAGCACCAAGAGCTCAAGTCCAGAGCAAGTTCGGGCCTAGCCGGCTATTTTCGGAAATCTGTCCACGATATTGCTCGGCTGGCTGAACCCTTGACCGAGCTAACGAAGGAGACAACATTGTTTGCATGGATGGACAGTTGCCAAGTCTTTCAACAGGTCTGAAGGGGCATTGCTTTCCGCCCTGTTTTGGCCATGTTTAACTCTTGTGCTTCATTAGCTTTGAACAAGGATGTTTCAGGATTGGGGTTGGGGGCCATCTTATATCAAGAGGAGCTGAATAACCAACGATACCTTTGTGCTATGCGAGTTGGATCGTTTTACCAGCAGAGACCAGCTATACGGTCACGGAACTGGAAGCCCTCACTATTATGTGGGTGGCCGAAAAATGTCACCACTATTTGTTTACTGTGGATACCGACCATCATGCATTGTGTTACTCTTTATAAAGCCTTTCCAATCGCTGTGGTCGAATCATCCCAGTGTTAATGAAAATCGGTATGAAGAGGCACCCACATAATATTCCAACCACTTTCCAACCGCAACCAATTAATAATGACTCCACCCCAGTTGAGCGCACCCTATGGTAATTCCACCTAGATTCAACTCCAGCAATACAACTCATAACATAACAAAAAACTCGGCAAGCTCCCAACCCAATCCTAT
Organism: Kryphioiulus occultus; assembly: GCA_034687865.1. NCBI lineage: Eukaryota > Metazoa > Arthropoda > Diplopoda > Julida > Julidae > Kryphioiulus > Kryphioiulus occultus. The sequence goes on along the minus strand of JAQGAF010006530.1, from coordinate 2,149 downwards.
AGTTAATAATATTTCAAAACCTAAGAAAATCACAGAGCGAATTCACAGCATTAGCACATAACCAAACTATAATATCAATGTCTGCCCAGTACAATACAACCTACGAAATAGGGCAGTAAACATATTCTAATTCCCCGAAAATTTGATGACAGAAATAACGAAGCAACTTTTTTGGTGATAAATTTCAATTAGGCCTGAAGAGAGCACCCCGAACCCTTCCCACCCTCTGAGTTTATGCAGCTTTGACATTGGAATTCTCTTCCAGAAGATAGCAGTAAGATTGGGTTGAAGGATTACACGAATGCAACTGTAAACTGAATTGATGTTGAATGAATCTAGACAATATTTTTCTTACCTTTTTCACAAAAAGTCCTATAACACCGGAAAATGTTCCATTGTGACCCATCTCCCCATAGCTTAATACATTAGAACTGATTATCTTAAATCTTAAAAAGGTGAAAAGTTATTATTTTGATATTTAGGTCACTTTACTACTCCTGATTATGGTTGAAAATTTGAAAGTTGCAAATTAATTTAACTTACTTGAAATTTAGTATATCACTCATTAACTGCAACAAAGCTCCAACAAAATCAACAGGGGTGGACAATCCAGTTGGATCATTATAAGGTGCCAAATATGGTAAGTTCTACAGAAAAAGGAAACAAAAATGGTTTATTACATTGAATGCAAGGGAGCATATAAAGACTACATTGAAATGTTGGCTGTCTTTCAAAACGTGCTGCATATAATGCATGAGATGTGTAAGGCATGCATTGCATTATGTTGTTGCATGCGTATTTGAGCAAGTTCTGTGAATAAAAATGCTGGATGATTGAATACACATGAGTGTCTCTGCCATTTCCATTAGGTTTTATATCTGGTCAACAATCAATTGTAAACATCCCTAGTAATGAAAGGTGACATATGACCACGTATTCATTGGCAAAAAAATGTTTCTCTTGGTGTCCCCTATCACTTTCAGCAATTTGTTACAGAAAGATCAGAAACACTGTACATACTTGCATCAGAAATTGCCCACATAAGAAATAGTATATGGCCATGCAAAAAGCAATTTTCCAGTGCAATAACAGATATCGCCTCCCTTAGCCATATATTCTAGGGGCCCAAGAGCTTAGGGGCCCCATGCCCATGTAAAATCTATATCATTTTTTATACCGACATTAAATAACATGGAAATGGGGCCCCATTGGCTAATCAAAAGGCCCTAGTTGACTTCGTGCTATCATGCAGCTAGCTCACCTTTTGTTTGAACAGTATTCAAGTCATGATACGTCTGGGATTGCCATCATACAAGCAAACAAGATGGACTTCCCAGTCTACCCCATGTTTAAGTTCCCGTACCTCATAAATAAGCCTTTTGCCAAGTTCATTAATTGTTTGAATTTGTCATTGATTGTAAGCTACATTTTTCTATTAATTTCCTATCTAGATATTTTCTGACAGTTGACAGAAAAGGGAATGGGATAGAATAGCAGTCTGGTTATCGTACTGTGCTATTTTAAAAAGTAAACACTTCAAAATGGGTATTTTAAAGGTTCAATGTCACTTTTCCTATAGGAAAACATAGGTTTTCGTGAGGATAGGAAATAGGTTCAATTGGACATCAGTTTTTAAGAGCTGCTATCAAAAAAATTCAAGTGAATATAATAATGTTCTTTCTATTTTAAATTTTTGCAAAGGTCACTAATTCCTGACCAGTCAATTTCATAAATCATTGGTCAACACTTTCCAAATCAAGGTCAATGCATGGATATTGAATATCATTTCCTTAACTATTACAGTGCCTCCAAAAAGTATTGGCAATAGCTATTTTTTATCAATAACGCTGAAAAGATATACATATTGTACATAATGCTTTAATTAAACTCCTCACAAACTTTGATACAAAACGTTATTTAAATAAACATAAAAAACCGAAAATCACAAAGCAAAAAAAGTATTGGCAACCCTTGAACACCATTGTATTATTGATGACGAAATGCAAATTAACATTACTATGGCAGGTACTTTGACACATTAGTCATATTAAATCACATATAAGTCAAGTTTTCTGCCTTAGTTGCACATTTGATCAACATGCCTCGAAAAATCCGTGAACTGTCAGTGCCAGAGAGAGAAAGTATTATT
>JAQGAF010006529.1:0-10046 GCA_034687865.1 Kryphioiulus occultus | reverse complement strand
GACATCAGTAGTCCAAAAAAACACTATTCATCACTATAGAGTAGTGATATCAATAGTGATCATATACTAATCTTTCCACCAGGGAAACTACGGTACATGTCCTGTCCCTTTTTATTTTTCGTGTGTTTTCGTCTTTAACCTAAACTAAACTAATCTAACAATGTGATGTCTGATTTAGCCGCCCCTAAACACCAGGCAATCACTGCTAGACTGACTACAAGCCCACTTTCTTATCGTGTCTATGCCGGAGCAGGGCATATGCAGTAAGAACGTTTATGTCGTTTGAACCTTCCTTTTTATTATTTTGGCCTTGTCCATTAACTATGCAAACTTTAAAACTGAAACGAGTTTATCATATGAAATGTACACGTGTTTTTTTATTTTGAAAGTTTGCATAGTTTTGGCAATGAAGCTAGTTGGAAAACAAAACTACTGGATTTGGTATCGCAAATTCCATGACTTTAAATTTTTTCCATGCCATTTTTCCATTCTGTACCAAAGTGATGGCATGATTATTGGCCAAAAACACGTTATAGGCGAATTTTATTTCGCGAAAATAGGTCAGAAATGAAGAATTATAATCCAAGTTTTTATTTTATGGAATCAATCGAAGACAAAAATTCCACGAACCAGATGCAAATTTCATGACTTTTCCATGACTTACATGACTTGAATTTCATTTCATGACTTTTTCATGACTTCCATGACCTGACTCACTTCATAACTTTTCCATGACTTGCACAAAACATGTCATAAATTCTAATCGAATGGATATTCCAGATAGGCTCATTTCAAATAACTTGTTTAATGACAAAAAGAGAATACAAAACGTTCAATTTGTTAAAATAAAATGATTGACACCTCGCAGCTCCACTTTTGACCCACACTGTAGATACATGTACAGGGTGCCCGTAAAGTCTCCCATTATGAACCTTAATAAATTCATCCAGACTTAATGGGATGAATGCATAAATGTACCGAATTAACATTTATGGTCGTTAGAAAATGTTTCCTTTCAATTTCGAGGGTAATTAATTGCAGTCAAACAGAAGCTTCCTTCCCAGCAAGGAGCCAACCGGAAGTCCGCATTTTATGCAAAATAAATCGTTCATTCGCTTAGATTTTGTCTGTTTCGTGTTGAACGTGGTGCAGTGACCCCAGCCCCAGACCACCTATGGGCCTCAGAACGACACGTCATTGGCATGTTTTCAGCGAGGATGCTTTTTTGGTGTTGGCTAAATTGCCTTTTTTCCCCATTCGCACTCGTCCAAGACTAAACAATGAGAATAATAAAAGAACGCGCATATGTTATGTTTATTGCCTCGTTTTTTCGCCATAACAACAATGCAAATTTCACCGCAAAAAACGCATAAATAAACAAAAAGAAAAGCGCTTTTTTTTGGAAAATCCACGCTTTCGTGCCATTGTACACACGAAGGGGTTTCGTGGGGGTTCTCAAGATGGCGGACGGAAAATGCAGATTTGATGGTGGAAAAATCGTGCCTTCCAACCGCTGAAAATTCTTGGTTTATGCTAATGTTCGCCTATTTCTAAATCGCATTTTTCCCTCATTTATGGGAGAAAAAAATGTTTGTTGATAAGAATCGATTGCTCGTTTTGGAAAAATATGACATATACTGTATGTCAACCCACGTGGAAAGAAAATATACTAACGTGTGTATTTCACGATGTATTTAAAACTACATACAAAACTTATGTGTGCTGCATTGAATTGAATGAAATTGATGTAGTTTTGAATTTTGAACTGTTGGAATTTTTTAAACCTTGAAATTATGAAATATAGCGAGGCTTTGAAATTATACAATCCATTGAATATAAATTGTAAAATGCATTCTTCAATGCACACGAACTAAGCTTACATTACAGTTTGCATTAAACAATACATTTTCAAACACAATACATCGCAAAATGCATTCCATAATGCCTTACAAACTACTTAAAACACATTTTAAAATGTATTCGGAAATGCATTTTAAAATATATTTGTCACTACAATTTGAAACTAAATTTGTCTCAATCCACAGACATTTTAAAATGTATTTTCCAATGCATGTATTATAATGCTTTTCTATTGCATCACCATTATATGAGGGAATGCAAAGAATGTTATTCACGAGAGATGACATTTTCAACTTCCCTGACGTTTCCAGGTTTAAAAAAAATTCCCTTAAAGCAATTGTCCCCCGCAAAAATATGACATGACAAGGTAAGGAATGCTATATTTATTGCTTTTCTACCAAATACATATTTAAACAGGAGACAAAACACAAATTTTCATCAGCTGATCACAAATGCTTATCATCACTTCATTTTGCGCTAACCCATAATTAGCTATGCGATTTATATTGAGTTGTTGAATTTTCTTGGCTGTTTAAAAGTCAATCAATTTTACCTGACTTTTCACTAACATTTCCAGGCCGTTTCAATTTATCTGACAATTCCCGGTTTTCCAGGTGAGGGTGAACCCAATTATCGAACTGACAATTTAATTGGATTCTTTAAAGATATGCTTGATTTTTGTGTTAACCAATAACGAGCCACGTAAAATGTAAAACGTATTCTTAATTTGTAAAATTTTCTCTGATGTTTTCAAAGTAAATCCATTTTTCTCGACTTTTCCCTGACTTTTCCAGGTATAGTGGAACCCTGTTCATGGACAGTACTGGAGTGGGGTAGGGATCCAACAGCACGGACGAGTTTGACAGTTCCCAACTACCGGAAAACCTTTGTATAACGACCACTCACGCGTGTGGCGTCTGTAATTACATCTTGGAGTCTTTTAAGACGTAAATGCGTCAAAATGGCGGCTGACGATTAGCAAAAGAAGAAAAGGGGGTCTTAATTCGAGGAAAATCTGGCGATGGGGTAATGGGAGCAAGTCAGGCAGATTTCCTTTTCATTTCTCAAGAAGCGATTTTAAAACGTCTTAATGCATATGAGCGCGCACCAGCGACTTTAAAGACGCTGCGAGAGACGTCATGGAAGAAAAAAAATGTAAAATACGAGAAAGAAAGAAAGAAAGAAAGAAGAAAAAAAAGACAAATTTCAATACGAAAATCGATAGGGAACAGTTTAACATATCCTGCGTTACATTCGCTCGACGATTCCAAATGGATGTTGCACCAAATGTCACGATGTTAAATATGCGACCCAGACGAAATGGAAATCACTGAGGACCGAGAAAAAAATACTCGGAAAACGCTAATGCAGACGTTACAACAGCTTCCGGAAGTCGGAATCCACTGAGGAATTTGCGCGCCAAAATATTAAGCCAGTTCGACTGCAGCGCCACTAGTGGCAATGACAACAATTCCACATGTTGCATATGAGACTGTTCACTAGAACCTCGTTAGATGAACATTTGATTCATCGTGTGAAAGGGGACATATCCAGTTTAGAGCATAAAGCTAATGTTACCATCGAGAGAACTTTAGGAGGTTTCATGAACCGAAAGTACCATTGTCGAGTCAATGATGGTTTTAAGCTACAACTGTTCAACATGTTGCATCTGTGACTATTCACCAGAATTCGTCGGTTAAATTGGGTTGATGGATTACACCCCCCTGCCATATGGCACATCTGTGCTGACTGCAGGGTACTGAGTTGAATTGAAATCCACCTGTACTGCATCTATTCCATGATCAGTATTACTGACTGCATTTGTTGAAATCGACAGTATTACTAGCTATGTAATGTCCTCTTGAGATCGGAAATACAATAATAGCTCCATTACCTCTTTAAGGAGCCATGGTAGTGGTTGCGACAGATAGGCATTTGTTGTTTAGTTTACTGAAAATTGACATTTTAATGTCGTTCAACTAATGAATACTTGTTTTCAAACCCTACTAATGACCAAATTGTAACTTATTCAATGTTGTAAAGCATAACTTCAAGGGTTTCGATTTTTATAATATTCACTAGATTTAAAACTAGACTTTGCAGAAGCAAAGTGATATCGAGAATGAAATCACATATTACATTTGGTCATTATATTCATAGATTTGCACATTTCGTTAAATTCATAAACCACAGAAAAAAGATTATAACACACAAAGCAGGCTCTGCAATCTTAAAAGAATTTTGGATGGCCAATGCCCCTCGAGATCTGGCCTAGTAGGATTCCAGCAATTACTTTAAAAATCCCGCGTACCAACAAAAAACTTCAATTACGTACCGTACTCCTTAGGAAATCAGTATAGCCGCAATTTATTTTATATAATTTATTTTCTCCACAAAGGTACAAAGTGCTCAGAATCTTAATTTCTGGAAGAACCATCTGTTCTTGCCGGTCTTGTACCTACGGAAAACCAATGCCAGAATTAACGAGCAGTTCACCTTTGTGACTGCAAACTGCAAATATAAATCACAAGCCTTACCTTTCTTCGAGTTTTGCCTTGATTTCGCGACGAGCCTTGCGCCTTTTGGATGGATCCTTCAGAACATCCTTGTTCACGGCAGTTTTGTCGAAATTCATTTCAACCAAGTACCTGCGAGTAATAATGACATTTCTCAAAACACAAACTTTATTCCAAAATTCCTGAACTTCATATCGATTCCAATAGCTTACCTGGTGGGCATAAGATGGTTGTAGTTATACACCTTCAAGAAGGTCTTCACCTTGGACCGTTTCTCAATCTTTTTCTTGCCCATTCGCTTGGTGACTTTACGTGGGTACCGGACGATGCCGGCCACGAGTGCGTGCCCATAAGGCTTGTCACTGCTTCCTTCGTCATTATTCTGAAAACAAAGTTTTCGTCAATAAAAATGACATTCACGTAGAAACATTAGGCATCAAAATGCTATTTTCAAAAGCTCATTTTTAATTTATTTTTGCAATTTTACAAAGTACCTCATTAGCACGTGCTAAAGGGCACATGACAAGTCATACGATCAAACTAAGTTAACTGGACTTGACCATTAACTTCTTAGTCACCAGGGCAGAATGGGTCAACGGCAGTTTCTCGGTTTGCCAAAAAGTATCCCTACAGTGAGCCTACATTTGCGCTGTTTTCCATAAAATAACGACTTAACTTTTAATACTCTTGTACTGTTCCTGGTAATTTAACTTTCATTGTTGGCTATTCCTCTTTTCACTTTAATTTTCTGAATTTGGTTTTTCTTAGTTTTGTGACATTTTGCTTATAAGTTTTCAGTAAATGGCCCAATCACATAGTACCCTAAATGTTAATTTTTGTGTGGTAATACACTGAAATTGTTCCAAATCAAGACTATAACTGCAGTGAAGTACAACAATCTGAAGTAATTTAAGAGTTTTAGGAAACAAGACTGCAGTTATTTTACAGTGAAACTAAGCTTGAACATGAAGTGAGAAACGAAAATATGTGAACAAAACGTTGTGCAAAGCCGCATACCTTCACAATGACAGCCTTGCGTCCTGCGTAGCGTCCACTGAGGACCAGGACGACTTTGCCGGGTTTCATAACCTTCACCATCTTGCTTCTGAAATGTTAATAAACAAATATTTTTTTAGTCATGCAGAGAGTGCTAGCTTGTATTCACGAGTTATCAACGCTTCACGTTGCCTAGCCTCAGACATGGCATCCCCCTCCAACAACGTGTAAAAAATTAGCGAAAATTTCTTCGAAAATAAAACCATCATCGTAGCGTGTAGGCAAAGGCACAATTCCCTTTTTATATACCCATCATTCACTAACTTTTGTTAATTATAAATTGAGGATGAATACGGATTATGATAGGCAAAATCGAAAACACGTACCTAATGTGGAAGCGTTTAATAGCCGGAAGAGAGAATGGAATAAACTGCTGTTCGATGAAATAGTTTCTGCTGGGAAACTAATTTCCATTTCCGCCAGTCTGTGCATGCGCACTTAAAGTAAACTGTGATTGGTGAAAAACATTCAGCTGGAAATCCATTGCTTAATCCATAGGCACAAATGGAAGCCATATTGGGAGAGACGACGCCATGTTTAGGCTCTCGGTGAGCTTTAAAGGCACACATATAAACCAGTATATGATATTTATTTTTATACAAAAAATGACTAAAATCCATCATTTCTGATCTAATTTTTGTAAAAATTCACTCTACTCGTAATCAATATAAAATGACTTTTTATTCAATGAGTTATAATATTTACATGATAGGAAAACCCTCAACTCAGGTGTTCTCATTACTAGTGGAATGAGCGTAATACTGCTGGGTTGATGTTCTATTCGCATTACTGACAATTATCTGAATTTTACGACAACTTGCTGTCGGTATCGGGGAATAATGATAGTAACACCAACTGTGTAGGGTTGGCAAAAGAAAGTAAATCCCGGCTATGACAATTTCTTTTCCGCTTCCTCTTCATGCAATTTTTCCATGAGTTTCTTATTCACTGCCACCCCGAGTTGGGATGCAATCTGTAATCAAAGGAACAATTCGAGAATAAATCCTGGAGAAAACAAGTCAATGAAAATTACAGGCTGTCAAGTAGTTGAAGGTAGAATAATATAGGAAATATAGGAAAAAATGAAAAAGAAAATATAGGAAAAATAAAAAATATAGGATTTTTTTTTTAAAAGATCAACAAAAAACCCAGCTTTTTAATTGTAATTGCTCAAGTTGGTATACAATTTTTCACACTTTCTCACATTGAAATATCAGATGTTTGTTCACATTTCTTGCCATGCAAATATTTGATTTTGTTTCAAACTTTTCACCAAATTTTTCAGAAAAAAATAAAATTTTCATGACCATAATTTTAAAATGACACATTTTTCAAACCCATCTACACTAGGCCTATTGAGAACCCCATAGGCAACTATTTTACAAAAGCTAGAAAAACTAGTGTAAATATTAACATAGCTATTAACAGAGAAATTAAAAAAAAAAACTTCAACCATGATGCATTTTTAAGACATTCTTGGAAATTTTAAGAATCAACAGAATGTCGTAGGCAATTTTTTGTAACAAACCCAGAAACGATAGATTTAACAATAATTTAGGCACGCCACAGGCGAAATTTTTAGAAAAACCAGATCTCAGATGATGAATTTTAGTATCTATTATATTTTTCTTTGCCACAGCAGTTTGCAGAAAATATATAGGAATTTTTCTAAAAATATAGGAAATATAGGTTCAAATAAAACCACAACAAAAATTCCGTTTTTTTTACCTCAATTGCCTCAAATATGCTCTCAGGATGAAAACTACCTGAGCCAACTTTTTGAATGACGTGATATTTGCTATCCTGTGAGACGCCGAGAACAATGCTTCCAAGGCTGCAGCATTCCTCTTCTAATGTGGGATCAACGACAAAACTGTGCCCAATCTAATTGAAAACAACAATGTGAAAAGTTACCATAACACATGATTACCATCATGCTCCTTTGCAATTCCACTTTTCCGACGCAAGTTTTGGGATATATATACTAATTTACCAATTGATTTTACAAATTAGCAAATTATTACTGGGTGTAATTAGCTTACCTTTGTTAAGGTGACAAGGCAAGGGAGGTTAGTGACATCAAGTCGCTTTGCATCAAACGGATCGTCTGAAAGTTCCAGCTCTGTTTGACCATTTTCGGCAATGGTAACAGTGACGACTGGAATCCTGCAGTTGGAAAATTGGAAGGTAAATTAAAATAAGTGCTTTGCACCGACAGCCATGCCAAAATTGCGCTTTGAGAGATTGCTTACTTTGTGGAAAACAGCGCCGCTTTGGCAGCTAACGATACAGCATCGAATAAATTGCCACCACATTCCAAGACCTGAATTAAGAAATAAAAATGGCAATAGGCAATCATTCGTGGAAACGGCGCTAAATTGCACTATAATTTCGATGTTTCAATTTACCAAGATGTCAATGTATAGAACCCAACATTGTTGACCAGGAATGACGCACAGGGACTTCATATCCAAACACCGGCTTTTTAAATATGCCCTCCGCAAGGTGGAGGATACTTCGGATGCAAGGCTTTCCCCACCACGCCCCTCAAATTCTGGTGTTGCGGTAGCTGAGCTTCAAATTGTAATGCGAGTGTTAGGGATAGAAGCAGATTTAGTGGGAAACGAGCTCGATGATAGCTTACCAGTCCATGAAGAACTCAAGACGACCCTCATCAGGTCTGTCTGCAGCCGGTGCATCCAACTCTGCCTTCACTGCAACAATGATATCTGTATTTGCCTGAAAATATAGCTTTTCATTATCGTAATGGAGTACATCAACTTTTGTCTATAGTGCTGCTGACGATTCTTCAACATCCTCAACATAAACGGTTGTGGGCATTGCTTAAATTTTGTTTCAGACAAAAAGAAACCACGAATATACATCATGGTTCATACCAAAATTTGCAACTCAATTTCCCAGTCAAAATCTGATTAATTGTCCTGATTTATCAAATACAAAATATCCCATGTAATTAAAAGTAACTTTATGTGCAACATTAACTAGATTTTTTGTATTTTTCTGTCAGGAGGACTAGCCAAATCTTCAATTGAATCTCCACTTTTTGGATAATTTACGTACAATTTCAAGAAACAAGTTTTGCAGATTTTACCTGAGCAAATATACCATATGACGGAAATTTTAGAAATTATAGATTTGATAACGAATTGATGGACTTAGCCCCAAATTTTGTAAGAAGAAATAATAATATTAAAACTTAAGATACTGCCGCAGGCGAATTTTTTTAAAATTTACAAGAAATATCGGAGTTTTAGTGTGTTAATATTAATACTAATGCAAACACTAGATCTCAAACACTGAATTTTTGACGACGACATCTTTGAAATATTACAAAAATCTTCATAATAAAGGAAACGCCTTAGGCGAAAATTTTTAACAAAAATAATGCGCTTTAGGTGAATTTTTCATAAAGATAATTAATGATAATGAAAGCGCCATAGGCGAAGTTTTTAGCAAAAATTAGATAACAAATACAGCTTTTTTAATGCTTTTCAAGAGATACTTAAACCCATCAAAACGGCATGAACCCTGTACAAAAAGTGGACAAGATACTTGAAATCATCATGAACAGAAAACTGATTCTTTGTAGAAAATCTATACCAAATTAAGAAAGTACTGCAAGTGTTGGTGCCATCACCATAAATGACGATTTGTAAGAAAAATACATTAAAAGATACACATGGACACGCAGAAAAAAGCATTGGATAAAAAATGTCACTCATGGTGGTTCCGTTGATAGTATAAAACTCAGGTGGCTTCAGAAGAGATGCAAAACCAGGTTTAGTGAATTGATATTTTTACCAGCACAGAGGTCACATCAATGCACAATTATTAGTACGACAAATCTAATTGAGCATGTGTGACGACAAAATGCCATTTATGCTTACCCTTCTTAATCTTGCTGATCCGTTTGTGTTCGATGCGACATCAGTCTCCAACTCCATCGGCCGATAATCACACTGTTTTCGTCCATCAGTTCGAAAATCGTCCTCGAAATGACAAACATGGGGAAATTTTATTACAGTGAACTCCTCTACTCTATAAGTCGGATACCCCAATTATGGTAGACAGTTTTTCTCTGCACTGAACATGTGGACATTAGGGACAATATCCCTTTAAGTTGGACACTCCGTAACTCGCAAGTACAGAAAAAAAACATTCATGTTAAACAATTTTTTGTCACATTGACGGAAAAAGGTTCAATTTGGCTAATCTCCTTTCCCAGACCAGTGTTGAGAACCACAGTCACAGTGGAGAAAAACCCATGTGGGGTAACAAAACACATACAGTACATGTATCTGAATCACGAGACATCGTATGTTGACCATATAATGACAATGTCAAACATTTTTCCAAATCTCAGCAAACTAACTTAGACATTTCTTTACTTTAGACATAAGAGGGGTTTCACTGTATCACATTTTATATTATTAGAAGTGTCAAATTACAGCACGGAGATGCGACTCATAGATTACAAATTACAAGAATGATAACCGACGAAGAACATTTCTACACATACGAGCAAAAAATTCGGGCCACCTGCATGTATTGACCAAAGTTTTGTTTTTTACATCAACCAATTGTCCGATTTGA
>JAQGAF010006528.1:0-10048 GCA_034687865.1 Kryphioiulus occultus | reverse complement strand
GCTGAATAACTGCTAAGATAATTTTTCATTCTATTGCGTGTTTTAAAAAACATAGTTTAAAGGAAAATTTCTTGCTGGGAGAATCTAACTTTCCCCTGCCCCAGGCTATCCGTCTTCACCTTAACGATTTAATGATTTTTGTGAGTTTGTTCCTTATTTTTATGCTTTATCAAACATCTTGTCATTTTCTTTCAGAATGTCACCCCAGAATACCCAAAATTTTGGTTTTTTATAACTTGTTTTCTTGTTTTACCTTGTTATACAGTAGTTTGTTTTCTAAAATTGAAGCCGTCTGCTATAGTTCAGTAAATATTTTTTTATTTATCACTAGTAGGTCGTCGTCAGATTTGAAAATTTTCTAAAGAAAAGTTATAAAATGTTTACACCTATGACGCCTTTTTAAAATTAGGTGCAGTTCACGTATTATGTCATCACTTTTTGCGATTTTCGGAATATGCTGACATAATAAAGCATTGAACTGCAATGTACGTTTTAATCAGCTTTTGGCTAAATATTTGATGAGATATAATTTTGAATTTTAGCCCATAAAAGTAATAATGAAGTGAATAATTTAAAAAGTAGGCGATTTTTTTTTGCAAAACGGGACACAAATGATGCGTTTTAATCAAATGTGTTTAAAACATGATGACATCATCATTTAGTCACTCTCCTACAATAATGACATACTACTTGAACACCCCCTAACTTGTTACTGGAGAAGCGTTCTTTGCTGTTAGTGTTTTTCCAAAAGTGTATTCTATTTAGAAGTTTCTGTATGATATAAATTTTTTCAGCTCATTAACAGTTTCAGAAGATGCCATAAGTTTTAATATTTGGACAGTTGGGCTTTTGGATACTTTCAGCGCCACCTGATTTTTCAACGAAAAATAAATTGCCAAAAGATGTTGAAAATTTCGAGAAAATCATTCCAAAAGTCATTAAAGACAAAATGACATCAAGAAGTTAGTTGAAAAGCATTTTACACCTTCCCGTCATAACCCCTGTTGCTTTGATATCAGTTTATAGTGGATAACCTTCTATGGTTAGTTCTGCTAGGTCTTGAATCGTTGATCAATGCGTTGTCATCCATGTTACGAAGTACCATTAATGCATTTACCATATTTATTTGTCACTATAGATACCCTGCAGGCGGCGATATTTGATTAGAAGTGATTTTAATGAAATGCCTGTATATACACAAGAGAAAATGGTTTTTTTTCCTTTGCTTCCCCAAGACGCAGTCTCTGAGCAAGTGTAGTAATTAAGTAATCTAGCTTAAAATCGGACAGAAAGACATTTGCAATAATTTCCTAAGTCTTTTAGATGATAAGCGGAACTGCTTTAGTGAGTGAATTCCGAGAGTTTTGTATCACTCTCGAAATTCAGAATCCTTTAGTTGCTGGCAGTACTTGCTCGGCAATTGCTTTTTTTAAAAAACGAAGTCTATTTTAATTATGCCTCCGGATTTTAGTTACTTCTAAGGCTGGACAATTTGAAGGAGGATTTTTGGCTTAAGTGTATCTGAGGAAAACATGATGCCCAGATTTGCTTACATAAGTGGATTACACAAATTGAGAACAGATAGGCTAATTGACGCACACTTGTCATGGCTTTCACGTGAGACCCATGTTCAATATTTAATTCATTGATTGCCATTGGAAACAATTGTCTCTAATTTATTTTGAAGTTAATTTTCTTCGTTATTGTTCTTACTTCTAGTAGAAATCATTACAACCACAAAGAACTCTGCCTTTGGAAAGAAAAATAAGTACAGTGTACTGTATGTTCAGGTTTACGATTAATTTTTATGTTGTTTGATTTTTCCCAGCACATGGAACTGAAAATTAGACACTGAACTAATATTCCATGTGTGGAGTTGCCTTAGCAAAACAAAACCATATTAAGAAATTGAGAGCCATGACAAACTGGGGGTTTTCAGGAAATGTCCCTCTTTATCCATTGGCATGGTAGGAGGTGATATCTATCAGGTAAGGTCTGTTACTCAAAAATAGTTCACAAAACGTGTTGGTATCTCTCCTTCGACTCCTACTCGTTAATTATCGTACAATGTAATAATGTAACGATCCAACTATCTGGACTTATTCGCCCTTGCTCCCAGTGCTTGTAATTTATTAATATCTTCCTCCCTTCTCGCTCCTTATCCTTGGGTTAGAAACGACAAAAAACAAATGTGATATTAATATCGATGCTTTCTACATTACTCTTATTGCTAAATGCCATGTACTAAACAGCATTACCATCCATACAGATGTATTGTATGAAGACACTCTAATGTACTTATTATGATTCACGGAACCCAGTAATGAAGAGTATGCGCCTAATTCTTACGCAAAGGTCCGAATATTTAACAGCGAATGGAAATGGTGTTTCCTATGTAAGCATGTTCGCGGTTAAATTACCATTAAAAGTAATTATTGTTAAGAATCGAATGGATCATTGGTAGATTTTTCTGTTTGTATTTCTAATTCCGTTTTTGGTTTCCTTGATGAAGATCCAGTAACTCATGAGCCTATTTTCATATCGGCAACAAAATAAATGGTAAGAAAGTACTTGGGATTTTTGTCATGTTTTCAGCCCAATATCAGCATTTTTGTCGAATTTTAACTGAGTACACATGGTAGAAGTAATAACAAATGGCACGCTGAGAATGTGGGAAAATTTATATCATGGCAACTATTTCAGATACAACATCAATTGCGAGATTTCCAAAACTAAAGTGATGAGAAATCAAAAAGTCGACACATTTTAAGGTAACCCATCATTAACATGGATAGTATGTAGCTATGTAGTGATAGTTTTGTTGAAACAAAGTTGCTTTCCTCGGTAGACAAATTTATTTTCAAAACAATAAATATATTGATTTCAGATTCACTGAAGATTTCCATGACACCAATCACTCCAGTCATGATTTATTTCTGCTTTTCACACGAAAATGCATAATTGCAAAAATAGATAAACTTGGGCTGTTTCAGTTAACTCTTTCCTTGCTTACTTTGTCAATTTTTCGTGAATATAGAAGTCACTTAATCCTTTTGACTTGATTAACAAAAAATCTACTGCCAAAGGTGAACGTGCATCAGCACAAAGAGATTGCAGGTCTTGCAAAAAAACAATTACATGTATTAAACACTTGACCAGTTGACAGACAAAAAATATACATCTTATTCGAAGAAGTAGTTCGTTATAAATATTTTTAGCATAGTGGTATGTTGATAAAGTGCTCAATACATCTTCTTCTTTGTTGCAGTGTACCTTTCCATATACTGTAAACATTAAAGGAAATAAGAATGAGACCTTGAGTTTTTAAAATATGAATGTAATCTACAGATGGCCTTCCTCCACCACCTACCAAGTCATATCCTGGTGCCTGATGAAGCTCTTTCATTTCAAACAGATTTCCATCAACTGCCAACAAAAAGATTGCTGATTCACTTAGAATTCTAGGAGTTAAAGCAGAAATAGGTAGGCAGTTTTCTTCCAAGCGCATAATTTTCAGTCTGGGGCTGTCAATAACTGCTTCAGAAATTGAAGAAATCTAGATAAATAGGATCTAGTCATGAGTAAAAAGCACAATGCTGGGACACAAAAGTACTTTCAATGTCAAGTGAATTTACCTGGTTTTGATTCACGTTTAACTCCACCACGTGCAAATTTTTGACGTTATCAGGAATAGACGTAATCTTGTTATGGGATAAATCTAAAACTTCCAAGTGTCTCAAATCACCAAAGATATCAGGGATCTGGGTCAACCTGTTGAAACTCAGATTGAGGGTCCTTAAGTTCGTCAGCTGGCCCAATGTGGGTGGCAGTGATGTTAAAAGGTTCCGACTGAAGGCAAGACTTTCTAGCTTTTTGAGTTTCCCCAGGGTAGCAGGCAATAATGCTGCAATGAGATATAGAAGGGTGAACTTATAAGATTAATGGTAAACTAAAATGTTATCAACAACTTTTATCTTCCAACTCTACAATATTTATATTTTTTTTGCCTTGTTTCTTGGAGACAATGACTGAATTATCAGATCAGCAATGGAAGGCTCACCTAACTTATTTTGGTTCATTGTAAAGTGCTTGAGGTTTTCAAAGTTGCCAATACTGGGAGGTATTTGCGAAATGGAATTCTCAGACAAGTCCAGCGTCCTCAGCATCTTCGCAATCTTTAACAAGTCATTGGGAAACTAGGAAACCAGCAAAAGATTAGCACATTGGGCTCTTGTGTTTATTTTTAAAATATTGACACCATTTTCCATTCACTAGTTTTCAATAGTCTCAACCATGCACAAGTTCGGAAACGTCCTCCTTTCGATCCACTAAGTGGCAGCCTACAACTGTCACGAATACATTCTCCCCAGAAACGACGAAATTGGTGGTATCGACCGTTAGGTAGCTTGAACAAGTAATAATTCCCAATATCAGATGGAAACTACAGATCAATATTACCTCATTCAGACCGCTTTTAGACAGCTGACAAGCTCCAGTTTTCTGGGCCGTCTCGAGATGAGGCTTTATGGAATTTCCCATCGATTCCTCCCAGTAGCACAGGTATGCGATTTCAAAATTACTTTTATCTAATACATACAGTAGATAGCTCAGAAATTCGTTATACATATAAAATTCATTTCAAGGGAGCTTTATAGGATCACACGATTTTGAGTCACATACAACAAGTGACGCCAAAATGAGATTGCGGACGGCCATATTGGAACTCGTAACTGGTATCAACTCGAATTTAAGAATTGTGTCAAATGCATCCGAGAGCTTTCGAAACTTCACAATGTGTGATTTTTGTTAACAATTTATTAAGTTTGAATGAAATACATTATAGGTTGTCGACGCTTCTAGCATTTATATCCGCTATGTTTTCGTTTTAAACTCATTACGTGTTGTACTGGGATCAGTTAGATTCCAAACAAGGCGATGCATTTCCCACAATGCAACGCGAGATTTTGGGAAGCGCCGTAGTCTGTTACCAATTTCAGGGCCTGGTTAGTGGTTACGGGCTTCCGTAGTTTCGGTACGGACGTTGTTCAATTTGCTCTGGATCACATGGCAGAATATACTCGTGAACCCTGGTAAAACGATTTCTTATTGCTCATGATTTTGCAGGTTGGCTATGAATGCCTTTCGAAAGTTGGTTATGCAAAAATGTAACCCGTTTTTGTGAAAAAAGCGTTGTAGCAAGTTTGGAAAAAGAGCAAGTGGAATTATACATGTAGGCCTACGCATGCATCGTGATTGTCGATTATGTTTTAAATATTATTAAGATTTTTATAATTATGTATCCATTGCCAGTTAGATATCAGAATAATACAAACCAGTACGTCCATTGACCCATGCTAGAATGCCTGTCAAAGGTCATCGGGCACTTCAATTCAATTCAACTCAGTACTCTACTATCAGTAACTGAATACCGTGTGGTAGGGGGGTGCACTCCATCAACCCAATTTAATCGGCAATTACCGCCGCATTAGGGTGGATACAACCTCCATCATTGTAAAATTGAATTTCTTGAGGCTGTCTTTTGGAAGAAAATTCCAACGTCTGATAGCATGCAAGGCTTGGCAGTGTCGATGAAAATTTCTCAAATTAGTAAATGCTCGATCATTGTGATCATTGTGTGGAGATATGCGTAAAAGAAATTACCCAAACATCATCATTGTAGTGTCCGACAAAATTATAAGTGCACCCCATTTTTCAACTTATTTTTGTCGAATTCATTTGTCAACAGACATGAAAATTCAAGTTGTGACGCCTCATTGTGTCCTAAAAAGCCTGAAATTTCAAAACTTGGAATTCGTTTCAGCCCTTGGGTGATCATTGATGACTGTGGAGGGTCCTTTGCTATGGGCTCAATTGGAGGTGCCGTGTTTGCAAGCGTTAAAGGTTTCCGCAGTTCCCCATCGGTGAGTTCAGTCGGTTTTAATTTGTAATTTCTGGCATCTCTTTATTTCATTTAATGCCCCATCAGGTTGGAAAAACGACATAATCGTTGAACAAAATGCCGTAGGATAAATACATGACGTATAGCGACAACTAATACAACCTTGCTTATTTTTTGTGTTGACGTAGGGTGTGAACAAACGGTTAATTGGTAGTTTAACATCTGTAAGATTGCGGGCACCCGTATATGGAGGTAATGATTTGCCGCATATTCTCTATTAATTTGATAAGCTTAACACTCATCTTAAAACTAAATTCCTCTTTTCAAATACAGGGAAGTTTGCTGCGTGGGGAGCGTGTTTTTCTACGATAGAATGCACTCTTGCACACATTCGCAAGAAAGAGGATCATTTGAATTCAGTTATGGGTGGTGCTTTATCGGCTGCAATCTTGGCTGCTCGTGGTAAGTGCAATGTATCTGACTCTAGGTTATTTTCACCAGCTTGTATCAGCGTAGCCGATTCCGAGGACCACTTCACACGAGGCAACTAGTCGCTAGGTGCAGCAACTGCTACTGCAACTAGTCGCAGCAATTGCATGTGCTCAGCATTGAAAATGATGATTTTGCATGAACATTACCATTGCCTCATAGATTCAATTAATTAATTAGCTGTATTTAGTTTCTCTAATTACATTTTTTTCCATTTCCTGCAGGTGGCACTGGTTCGATGATTGGCGCTGGTGTAATTGGTAAGAAGATTTACTGTACAAATAGTAAAAATTTGAAAGAATGCATTTAATCCCCAACTAAGACAAGACATATTCACAACCGGCCGCCAAAACAAACAAAAATATTGTTAAATATGTAATTCACTGGAAAATAACTTCTGTTAAACTGTCCATGCATTTGCAACTCCGTGTGATGGGGGAAAATTACATTTGATACACCCATTTCTCGCCCACTTTTTTATTTATAATTGTTAAATATACATCTTATTTAATAATTACTCATCTATTTTGTTCCTTAAACGATAAATGCACTACTTTTGTAAAGAAATTATTGATATCAGTAAGGGTTAACTGCAACTGTAATCTTTCTCTCTAAACATTGAAGCCTTTTTGTTACCACACGATTATTCTGCCTTTCAGGCGGTGTTCTTTTGGCTATGATTGCAGGAGCTGGAATCATGTTCACTCGTTTAACAGCAGATCATTTCAACCCAAGTAAGTGCGATAGCTAGTAGTCGTGTACTTATGCTGCTTTTTAATAAAAATTAATGACTTGGAAATTAAGGTACTGTATGGTAAACCAGTCTGCTGTACATTTGTCATTTCCAGATATTGCACCAATGCCTGATCCATCACAGCTTCCACCAAAAAATGTTAAAAGGTTCCAGTCCCATCAATACCAATAGTTGTAATAAACATAAACCAAACAAGGTAGTCGTAATGAATATCTTTAGATGTACAAATTTATTTATTTTAATGTTAATACAAGATAGCAACCAGGTCAACTTTTCCATTTGTTCCTTCCTATTGACAATTTATTGCATTTAATGCTGCCAATAAAAACTACAAAAGTGGTTGATTGCACATTTCCCCTATTGGAATTTCTTATGCAACAAAAATGTTAGATACTTTAGAACTGCTAAAGTACAGTAACAAATTATGATGACCCCATCAAAGCAATTCCTTCTTTTTGACTATTTCTAAAATAGTGGTATGATAACAAAACAAAAAACTTCTACATGCTAGCTTGAATGCAATAAATTGCACCATCGCAATTTCGCATAATCGCAAATTACACCAAAATAATGTGTGATCCGCAGCCATCAGTTTTGTGAAAATATGTTAAAAGCATGGTAGGCATTTTAGAAAATGATTGCAATTTTCCATTTTTTTAAACTTCTTACATAAATGCGACAGATACAGTGGCTCAAATGAAAATGGTACACCTGCATTCTACTACTGTATCTACTGTTAATGATCAAAATTTAAAAACGAAATATATTTTCAATGTGGATAATAATGTTATAAGTATTTAATTACATATCAAAGAACAAATAAAAACCATCAATGCATAACATATCAATGAAGCTGGACTTCTTTCTATTCCATTTGGTTTTTAAGGAAACGTTTTTGTAGTTTTGAAGTGGCAAAACATGAGACATTGAATGGATCTCAGGTGATTATTTTCCACCATTAGAATGGAAAATCCATTAAACAGATAGCTGAAGAAGTCACTCAATCATTCAGCATACAATCAGTAGGTACAAAAAGGACCATTGAATTATTAGTAAAGTAGGGAATAGCCCAAAAGATGAAAGATGGATTATAAACATGTTAGCATTGATAATGTGTGATGAGGACTTGAAAAATTTTCTAAAGTACTGGAATAAGGTTCAATTTACTGATGAAAGTAAATTTAATACTGTATACAGTTTTTTGATCAGAGGAAAAAATAAAATAGGCTATTCGACCAACTGTCAAATTTAGAGGGGATGGGGCAAGTGTAAGTGGCTGCTGGAGCCTGGAAATCTGGCTCTTCTTGGAATGCATTATGCAAGCACATCTATACAGTGGATAAAACAAGTATTGGCAATTGGTGTTTTTTCACAAAAACAATTTAAAAGTTAAACAAACAAATATCATTTAAATAGCAGCAAAAAAATAAACTAATCATGGCAGTGTCGTTTGTTTAAATTTACGCGGGTTAAAATAAACAGCAAAAAAGTGAAAGTCTCATGTCAAAAATGTATTGGCAACCCACGTTAATGTATGGCAAAAATACAATGGAGAAGACGTTCAATGTCTCCTCTTGTCCAAATTTCCTTACGCAGACTTTTATTTTAAGGCAGAACACGTTCACATATGTTCTGGTAGTCCTGACATAATCACTTAAACGAAGATATTCAGCGCTACCGTATCCCATGCTGTCCCAAACATCAGTACTGCTTTCGCCATAAAGTTTAACATGGAGGAGGCAGTGGTGTAGGTTTGGGGCTGTATGGGTTACAGTAGCGTTGAATATCTTCATTTAAATGATTACGTCAGGGCTACAATAAGAACATATGTGAATGTGTTCTAAAAGTCGGAGTAAGGAAATTTGGGCAAGAGGAGACATTAAACGTCTCCTCCATTGTATTTTTGTCATACATTAACATGGGTTGCCAATACTTTTTTGACATTTTGCTATTTATTTTAAACCATGTCAATTTAAACAGGCGACACTGTCATGACTAGTTTATTTACTTGCTGCTATTTAAATGATATTTGTTTTGTTAACTTTTAAATTGTTTTTTGACACTTTTTGTGAAATAACACCAATTGCCAATACTTGTTTAACCACTGTAAGTGCTACAAGAAAAATGGCACAAAAATCAGTCCAGATTACACTAAAAACTTATGACATTGTATCCCGGCCTCTTGCTCACTATAATTGCGTTTCCATTGGCGCTCTCATTTTCCCAAATATTCTCGTGGTCGACACTGGACTGTTTGAGGTCAAAGTGTAAAATTTAAATTAGATGAACATTCTTTAGTAATTTTGAATCGAGTATATCAGTATAAGCAATCGAGTATAAAAGCCTATGGTCTGGTCCGCTCCATTCAAATATTAACTTTTTCTGGATATTTCTCAACGGATTTTTCTTAGTCAGAGTATGTACATGTACCAACTATACTGTAGCTATGGATGACAGCGTATGTAGTTATGTTTTTTTTTTAAATTGGAATGATTTAGTCGAGATGAGTTAATTGGTACGTTTGTTCATACCGAATCTACAGTTTTGTTTTCATTTTTTTAGATTCCCTGTACTTTTCCTTTACATTTGCCGCCTGCACTCATAGTTACAGTATATCGGCTGTGTTGATGAAAAGAAGTTGGTATCTTTTTCACGCTATTCACTTTTCAACTACAAACTTGTCCTACATGTACATGTATATTATGTGTATAGGCACAGATTTTAAATCGCGAATTGGAACAATAGTTTTCCTTACAGCATCAATGGGATACTGGTTAGGAATATGAATATATACATATACTGTATACATTGTCAGTTTTGTCTTTTGTACATGCATATTTTAATCGTGCGGTATATTTTACTCTTGTATGGGGCGATTTAGGTGGCGCTGCAGGCCGGAATTCGCT
>JAQGAF010006527.1:0-10048 GCA_034687865.1 Kryphioiulus occultus | reverse complement strand
GGGGAATATAGGAAGATTGTAGGAATTTTTTAGAGAAAAGTGTAGGATAATTGAAAACTGTAGGAGCCTGGAAGGTAAAATCTTTTAAACTATCAGAAACAATGGATTTTAGCGTATCCTTTTCAGAAAAATTAACAGCAAAGGGAATATTACCATTCAAAAATGCGTTTAGTAAATAATAATAACATAACAAACGATGGCGTTTGCATGAACATTACCTATGAAAATAAATATTTAGTAATATGAATAATAAGGGATATTGAATATTTCAATGAAAAATTATGTAGTTATATTGGGAACATAGTATGCAATTTTTTTTAACATGAAACCAGAAATGACAGACTTAACACCACATTTTCCTGCAAACTGATCTCTAATGATGAATTGACAGCAGTTTGCAGGAAAATACAGGAAAAAATGGGACTTTTTCTAAAATATAGGCACACTTTTACTGACCTCATTAGGATCGCTCCTGTACGAAGTCGTTCCGGTGGGAATCAACCTGGTAGGCACGACCTCAGACTTCCCATGATGCATTTTTCTCACCACCCAATTCTTGCTGAACCAGATGGGTGCGCTCCAGTAGAAGATCCTCCTCGGCGTCTTCACCCGGCTTAGCTCTTTGAGCAGGATGGCCTCACGCTACAGGCGATAAATGATAGTCACGTGTTTTTTAGCCGCAGATTTGGTTGGACGATAAATGATGCGAGACTAGAAGCCCACGCACCTCGCGCATGAAAACGAGATCACGATGCAGGAACATTGCCGCCTGGTGAAGCTTGCTGTCCACGCATGCCTGAAGAGCCGTCTCCTGGGCCAACCAACGATGCTCAATCATGAAGTCAACCTTTCAATGTAATGCACTGAATGGCGTCAAAAACCCATGTAGTTTTCTAGCATTTACAGAAACCAGAAAGCGCAAAAAGCGTCGGACAAGGAAGGAACGTGGGGCGAGGAAGACCAGAATAAAGAAATGCGAACGAGATTTTGACGTAATTTTTTCAAACCTGCCCGCAGCATTTAACGATAATTCTAAAAATCTAACTCATCTCAGCCCTTTGATCCTTCCCTTCCAGGATTTTGGTTTCGACCGCGCCAAACAAATAAGCCATCAAATAACCTCCGCAGTCAACAGCTGTTCCCGGAGCCACGGCTCGATCCTGGAGCGAATCGGATGCGACATTCGAAGCGCTTCTTCCAACTGAAAAAGTAAACGTTTCAAAATCAACAAAAACCCTGATTTCAACTGAATTTCAAAAGAATGTTTCACTTGCCTGAACACGTCTCAAATTCCACTGAACCTGGACATTTTCGATGGCACGATGCATTATGATGGTCGCCTGCGCTTGCTCAACCAACAGCTGACCTACAGAGTGTGTAAAGTATGCACATAATTTCGAATTTTCTGCATGGGGACGTTTAAGGATAGAAAGTCAGGCTTCAACACTCACCCAAACCGGTTCCCATCTCGGTAATTTCTACATCGTGAAGAATAGCCTCGTAGACTCGTCTCACGTACTCATCCATGACAGCAGCATTGGCTTTCTGGGATACGAAAACAACGAGATCACAATGAAATCATCCATGAGATCATGCAGTCAATGCTGACATTTCGTGGTGCACTCACAGTTTCAATCTCTGTATCACTCAGTTTTTGAGCTAGGATAGAAAATGTCAATAAGAATTACGAGCAACCTAAAGTGGTCATTACAATGTCACGACATATAGTTGCTATACATAAGAGACATACATCATTTGTACGATAGCGTCGTAATTAGAAATGTAATCAAATAGTGATCATATGCTAATGTTCAAAGGGTTTTTCTGACGATGTTTGTTTAGTTAATTATTTTTAAATCGCTACTACGTTATTATACAAATGCACAAATATTTTTCTACCAACGTAATCACTTGATCTTCCACGGACAAGATCATCTTTAACAAAATACGCATTGTTATGACTTGTTCAAAAAGAATTGCTCTCACTAGTAGTAAATCAAATACTGATTTGCAATTTGCACCGCAATACTGCACATATTCCCTCCTCATACATCATTCAGTGTTATCGTACACGGCTGTGTAAGTACAGTTCACACGATCTTACGCCATATGAAATGTCACTTACTTTGTAAGTCATGAGTTTAAAGGGCCTTAGCAAGTAAAACGCCTGAAAATAATTTCATACTTTTGAGTTCGACAAGGATGTTCTCCTTGAAATGGGCGAGCCAACCACGGGCCTCCTTTTCCAGGTGGCGAGCTACGTGAGGCATCAGTTTTTTCATCAGATCTACGCAATCAGAAAGAAAATAAGATTGCGACATGCAAGAATCAGATTTTAGAATCGATTTTGAGGACAAAAATCATCGATTCCCACCTTTGTTGAACAGCCTGAGATCGACGTTGAAGCCCTTTGGGGTCTGATAAAAATAAGGGACCGGAGGCAGGCTTTTCAAATCCTAGATGAAAGAAACACGAGCAATTTCAAACGTTTTGCACGGCTGCTGTTTACGTACCGTACGAATGCAAAATTACCAGCTTGTATTTCTCGATCTTTTGCTTGTGGATCTGCTGCATGATGAACAGGCAGAGAAACTCCAGTTCTTCTTCCAAGTGAGGCTGGAATGAGAAATACGCGTTAGCAGCGAGTCGCGGACTGTAGTACATCAAAGATAGTCAAGCACCATACGCACCGGTACAACGAGTTCTGCCACTAGATACTTGCTGCGCTCCTCTTTTAACTTGGACGCGAGATTCACATTGCAGAAGGTTGGCATTCCAATGAGCGCATCTGAAAACAAGAGTCCCATTAGGGAAAATATGGCTCATTACGATTTTTAAACAGCTCTAGGAAATTTAAAACCAGCACAGATTTATAGACAAAATAAGAGACCGATTAGCTGACTTAATCCGAGCACAGCCGACTGCCACGACTGAGACAATGAAAAAAAAGGCGAAACTACCCGATTCCGGCCAGTAACGAAAACGCAACGAACAGCCAGGGCGATATCCTTTGGAAAAATTTAATTTCAATACAATTCAATAAAGCACAACAGACAGGAATCAAAGAATCGATGGCTATACGAACGTTCAGAAATGATTCTCGAATCCGGTAGAAGCCTTTCTGAAAAACTTGGTTGAGCGACCACTGATGAAAGTGGCCTGGGAAGTTCAGGCTCTCCACCTCAAATTTCCTGCAAAAAAATGCATCGTAAAAAAAGCGTTTGACTGGAAATTCAAAACGAGTTTTGATAAAAAAGGAAAACGACTTTGAACTTTCTCGATCCATCAGAACCTCACCCATATTCGCGAATGCTCGCCAACTGGTTTATGGACAACATCAAAGGTTCCCCTTTGACGTCAAATGCAACCGCATCAACCTCGTCGAATGACGGCGAAAGAAAAACGTCCCGCAAATTGAAGGTTTTCTGACGAGAGAAATGCGAAAAATACTTTTTCATGGAGCGTCGACAAATGTAAAATTTCAGTTGTTTTTCTCGGCTCATCTTTCCTCGAAATTATCACGCATGAATACGGCAAGAGAGTGAATTAAGAATTGTAAGAATTTGAGGGTTTCTTCCATTCAATTTGTAGGGAATTTATGAAAATGTGTAAAAATTTACAAGTTTTTTAAGGGTGAAATAGCGACACATTACAAACCTCATCGTGCTGCATCACAAACGGCTGCGGAAGAACCACCGGCAGATTTTTCCAATGGAAAAGCACTTTTTCCGCAACCTAAATAAGCGTAATAAGGAAGAGAGGAAGGTGATTAAAATCGATTATGGTATTATCCACTATAGGCGAAAAACTCTAACGTGTGTCAATTGACTATAATCTTAATAATCACAATGATTCTCAATTTATAAAAAGCGATTCTTATAGGCCTACCGAGTGCTTTCATCTCAAGAGGGACCAATCAACGTTTTTGAAACTGCAATTTGCAGTAAACTTGCAACTGAGCGGTGTCTACGCACAGTTTTCGAAAATTAAATGAAACACAAATACTGCAGCAGTTCTGATGTGCGTGTGAAATAGGAGCAAAACTGCAGGATAGGCCTACTGCTGAAATCTAAAACAATTTGACCATTGCAGAAATTAGGACGTGGCTGCAGTTATTTTGTAGCTCAACTGACGAATAAAAAGAAATCTGGAGAATAGCTACAAAATATAATTCAGAATATTTGAAAGTGGCCCTAAAACTTCAGAAATACCAGAAACTGGTGCAGTTTTTATGGAGCCAAATACAGATGAGTTAGGGGCTGAATTATTTCTGTAGTCTGATATTGCAGTATTTTCGAAATATTTTTGCTGTCTATGTGCATTACATGTACCGGTTCGAGAAAATTTCAGTATGACTTCAATTGTCAATAACCCTGAAATAACAGCAACGAACTGGAGTTTCTTGGTATGTTTCCAGTTGGGAAATTGCCATCGAAAGTCCTTGTTTTCCTGTTATATTTTGCACGCAATTATATCAGAATAACATTAATTTGCCAGTGATGTTGGTGATCAGCCTAATAACTTTGGTATATTGATTTCAGCCCCTTTACAACATGACAAATCTCTGCTAAAAACAGGGAAGCTGAGTTGAGATGAAATTGGGTCAAACCAACCTTTTTGATGCTCGCAATGCAGTCTGCATAGTCGGAAGTGAGCCCGTCAAACGACACGTCGAAGAAGAGCGGCTCTCGCTGTCCGAAAAAGGTCAAATATTTAGGGTCAAGAAAAGCGTTTTTTGACATCAAAATTTAGACGTTTTTGACAGGGGTTTACATACCTGGGCCAGCTGAGCCTCATCGACATCTTTCATGGCGCCTTCGACGGTTGCTACGGCGACGATATCGCGTTCCCGTTGTTGTTCAGACGAAAATCAGACGTGACATGATACCCTCGCACGAATATTTTCAATATTTTTCGGTGAAACAGGGTCCACTTTTATCAAACTCTGACCAGGAACGGCATGGGGGCCGCCATCTTGGAAAAGAACTGGGCGGTACGTGCGACGACATTTTGACTCGAGGGACAATAATGGCGGAGATTTTGAACGGGACGAAACTAAAAACATGAAAAACACAAAAAAAACAATAAGACGTCAAGAAAACTTGCGTTTTTGGCTTACTACCTCTTATAATGTCTATTCGAGTAGTTTTTAAAACGCGATGTATCCTGGGATCATCACCAGTTCCAATTACCAGACGCAAGTGCGTTTCGAATACATGGTTTGAATGTATTGAAGTTATAAAGTTATTAATTTCTCGGAAAGGAGCAATTTAATACAGACAGAGATGAAACACAACAAAATAACACAAAATTTAAAACACATAGAAAAGTAGAATTGAACAATGTGAACATTTGGAGCAGGTACCCTATTGCAGTGTTATGGCGTCCATCCAAAAGAAGGTCTTTTTCAGGGCTTGACAATAAACGTGTACTAAATGGAATTTTTCAATTTTTTACGTGTAAAGTTAATTTGATAGTGTATAGATATTGAACATTGCATTTAGCAAAAGCATTTATGTAGTAAATGAATGAAGAAGAGCAAAATTATAACATTAATGATGAGATACAAGATCAAATTCAATGCGTAATTATTTATTTACACAAATCAGCAAAATAGAAGATGGGCAAACACAGAAAGCACCCTCGATGTGCTAGATTGCCTATTCAGGGGGCAGCCGACAGATGGAAAAAATTCCGCTATTTGTAAACGCTTCCTTATGCCTTTCCAACATAGCGAAGGATCATCTCCCCTTGCAGAAATCAAATAAGATCCTCACAATTAGCATGTGCAAAATCTGCTTACAAATTAGTAAAATTAGCTAATTGTAATTAACGGCCTTGGGAATTTCTTTCAAAAATTCACCACTGTATTTCTCACCAGTTTTCAGTGTTTTTCCTAACAATTCAGCAGTTTCTCCATTTTATTGACATTTATATTTGATAATGCCTCACATTTTTATGTGCAAAAACTGCCTGGTCTTATTACTTTTGCCACCATGTGATGACATGATTTAAGGACACCTTTCATGACCCACTTGCCATTTGAATTTACCACTTTTTTCAATATTTTTGCTTCTGCATGACGCAGTGGAGCACTTGTACGCTCATTGTCCCAAAATTGAAGACCTCAGTTTAGGAAGGCGTGCCTTGAGGTCATTTTTTTTCTGATATGGGTCTAGACATGCTTTCCAAGAAGGTTAGTCTGTTTGCTGCGTAGATGATATTCGAGAGGTCGAACAAACAGGAAGTTAATCAGCTGACAAGTTTGTATTTGCGCATTGAAGAAGAACAACTTGTTTTGAGGTGGAGAAAAAATGGCTCACAAATATCCAGATTTTGTTATTTCTGGTAAGTTTGATGAGGGATTCATCCCAGAAAACGGATGGGATGCCACCAAATTGCCATTGATATACTGTAATTATAATTGCAGATGAGTCTAAAGATATCCTGACAAGCAAAATCCAGGACTTGAAATTTGTGGAAGGACATTACAAGCTGAAAGTGTACAGCTGTTGCCATTGCAAAAAAGTGGCCATCAAGCACCGCATTGCCAACTGCCAGGATGTCTTCTGCAATGGCTGTTACGAACAGTATTACCAACGACCTTGTCCAGTTTGCCAGACTGTCATTACAGAGGTGAGATACACTGGAAATGGATGCAAAAATATCTGAATCCTCATTTCATTGATGATTATTTTTGTCTTTCAGGGCATTCAAGACGAAACGTTTGAAAAAGCTGTATTCGAATTGTCGGTAGCTTGCGAATTCAAGAAAAACGGATGTCAAACGGTCCTTAAATTGATGGACTACTTGGTAACTATTGAAGTAGCAAATCTTATCCAAGTACCTTGATGCTTCGAAACACCATTCAAATACGATACGAGATAGTATTTTTATATCAGATAACACCACTATTTATCCCTTTCATCTAAACCGGATGAAAGTTTGTTTGTTTTAAGTAATGAAAATTTGACCAATGTCTTCCGCAACAGGGCCATGTAGCAGTTTGTCAACACACAACAAAAAGGCCTTTAATTGAGTTCCACAAAGGCCTTCCACAAGCCGAAACATTAGAGCAAGTATGTCATCAGCGATAAATCTGACATAATTGCTGGATAAAATAATAGAAGTGTGAGGCCTTTCTTTCAGCTAAATGCCAGTTTTCGAGTCATGATGAATGGGATGCAAGATCTGCAGACAGAAAACGAGCAGCTTAGAGATGCCGCCAAGAAACACGAAGAAGAAATAGCCAAACTGAAGAAGGCCTACGATGACCTAATCATCGAAATTCCTCGGGTTCATCAGGACATTCAAAATAAACTCAATGCGTGTGTGGCAAATGCCAAGCAATTGGCTAAAGTGACGGTGGATTTGCAATCTCAATCATGCAGACAAAGAGTGTTTGGAGAAACACTGCTAAGAGAAGGCAAGTTATTATTTCATTGCAATAACAATATTAAGTAGTTGAACCTTTACAAAATGTCATCTACAAGACAGTCAACTATCTGCATAAAATATTGAGGATTTTGTGAAAATTGTCAAAATTAATGATGACTTAAACGCCATATGGATTTTTTTTGTGGAATACTCCCTTAGATCCAAGTCAAAAATAAGTTTCAACATATTGTAAACAAATCTTAATTAAATTGGCATAGTTCGAAGCCATTCTGTGCACATTTTGAGAAATTGTATAGGATATTGAAAAATAAATCATTCGTAATTCCCAACGATGTATAATTTTTTTTTAATTTGCGAGAAATCCATTTGGTAAAATTCGCTAAAATGCCACAAATAAATTTTGAAAAATTCGTAAAACACTCTTTTTTGGCAAATACTTCAAATTCAATGTGCAGATCCCGGACTTTTGCCATTGTCAATTATTGCAAACATTGTAAACAAAAATTATTGGAACATTTGAATTTATTTTTAACTTTGTGAAATACGAAATATGGAACTTCTCAAAGTTATGATAAATGCGATAAATTTCATAAAATTCGAAAATAAAATTGTTTTTCATATACAGTGAAGTTTATTTTAGCAATTTTTGCGAATATTGAAAAGCATGCAAAATAGGGGAAAAAATGTTTCAGTAATATATGATATTCAAGAAATAAATTGGATGATATTGAGATAAAACCGATGGAAAAATAACACTAAAGTAATGCATTTTTGCTGAAATTTAGGAGTACTGAACAAACAAACCCTGTAAAAACTTATTAATAAATCTTATTTAGTGGGTTGGTTATCCACGTTACAAAATCATAAGATTTATGGTTGACTACCTATTATGTATGTCTAGTTTACAATATTTCTACTTTTCCCTAGAAGACAACCCGGGTGACTGTCCAGATACAACGTTCAATTGGACGATTGACAGGGTTGGAGAGAAGATGATGAAAAATGGCTCAAAATGGGGAGTTATTTTCGCAGAAAGTGAAGAGTTTTTCATTCCCTCACATGGACTGAAATTTAAGGCAAAGTTATGGAGGAGTATCCCCGATTCTTGCATTAATGTCTATCTCGAATTCATCCGTGACTCATCAGCTATTTCTGTGAAATTTTTGCATTCGAGAAAATACGTCTTGGTGGACCAAAGCACCGGTGGAGAGCAACAGGACGTCGTTTTCCTAGATCAACCTGGTATTCTACAGAATTCCACCGCACACATGACGTACGATCATTTTAGGCACTTGTATTTTTTTCCAATTCGCTTGTTGCAAGACAGCGATACGTACTTGAAGAACGACAAGATTTTAATTCGGATCATCTTGGAGCCCATTGCAGCAATGTTCAAGCGGGTCTCATCGAAGAACGGGACCCTTCTTTTGCGGATCAACAATTACAGGAAGAGAAAGCGAGACGCTATCGATAGAATCAAACGACTGTTAGTCAGCGAATCCTTCTATACGAGTTCCACAGGGTATAGGTTGGACGTGGAGATATACCTTAACGGCATGTACGCGAATGAAGGAAAAGGCATCTCCATATGTCCTGTGTTTCGGATCGGGGAATGGGACGATTTGCACTCGTTCCCGATTAAGTGCAAATACAAGCGCTTTCTGTTGGACCAGTCTGATGCGATCATGAAGAGAAACAGAAGCTACGAATCGGATGTTAACGAATCGGGCGTTACAAATGACATCTTCAATGATTTCATAGCTTACCAAGATGCCGAAATACTTCCCTACTTAAAGGACGATTCCCTGCTCATTAGAATTGTTGTTGAAACAATCTAATACCTCGTAACCGCGAAGAATTTTTGTCAAATAAGTGCCTTAATAAAAGTTCACCGACAGTTTGGCAAGGTGGACCCTCAGAAGAAACAGCATTTATTTTAATTAATGTTTTTGAAATATCAGTGTATATGTCATGATTTCATTTCTTATTATTGACTAAATAATACTTGGATAATCTGTTCTTGGAGCATCTCAAAATCAAATGCCACGTTTCAATTTTATACGTGCAATTTCAGTTGAATGTCTGTGTCGTCTGATAATTTAATTCACTACTATTTTTTGCAAGTGAAAGAAGCAATCTGCCATACTACCGTCAATTAGTCCCAATGTATTCAAAACGCTATTTAAGACCAATTAGCTAAATAAGCTTTTCACCATTAGGTTATTTCCCGGTAGCCTACTCTTTGATGGCTAATGGTGTATTTTAGCCCACATATAAGCGAAAAAATACGTTCGGCAGTATTAATAATTAACTGACATCCGCTATTAGTAAATAGCGAAAATGAATTTCAAAAATATCTCCAAAAATGATTTTTTTGACGAAGGCAAAATTAACAATCCATAGATATCAATTTGATGACATTCAGAATGCCTATGAACAAACTTTGAGAAACTGAAAAATAAAACCAACCAAACCAGAATTTTTCGTGTGGTGGCTGAGGGATGTCTACTTACAGTATTTTGAAAGTCCAATTTTCTACATTTTACATGTACAATGTATTTTGAAATTGCCACTTGAAAATTTGTTTGCGTGTCGCCTTTGGTGTCTTTACATATTTCCAAAGTATGGTGCGCCTTTTCGCAACATAATC
>JAQGAF010006526.1:0-10048 GCA_034687865.1 Kryphioiulus occultus | reverse complement strand
GATTTCTGCACCTAAGGTACATGCATAAGAAATTTCAAAGTCCTAGCCCTGATCGACAGTTCGGGAGATACATTTTCCCCTACCCCTTTTAACCCCTTAGAGGGGGAATAATACAAAATCCTTGCTTTAATGCAGTCTAAGGCACCTAAGGTTTCTGCATACAAAATTTCAAGTTTCTAGCCCTTCCGGTTTGGGCTCCACCCAATGCCATACGCAGGATTTTATTTCCGGGGTGCTGAACCACATCTCCTATGAAAAAATTACTACCAAAAAGTGAAAATTTCTGGAGGGGCTGCTGCAGCCCCCTCAGCCCCCCCCCCCCCTTGGGTACGGCACTGGCTCCACCGATTAAGTGAGTGAGTGAGTGAGTGAGGACACGTGCTGTTACAGTGTATATACATGTATAGATTTCAACATTGTGCAGCTCTGTTGCATGGCAAAAGTAATTGCGAATTATATTTGTTCTCCACTTCCTGAACCCCACATCTGAAAGTCATGAGATAAGGTGACGTAAGAGAACAAAGTTCCGGCTAGCTATTCATTATAACAATAAATGGATAAAATCGTCATTTCTTTATGTTATAAAGAAAATTCATCACATATTCATCACATATAAGGTACTTACCGAGAAAATGAAGCTTCTGTCAACGAGATAGCAACCACAAAACGTTATGCCAGTTCTATTCTGATTTAATTTGGCGAGGTATAAATGGTATTGCTCGTGGGTCTGAAAATCATCAATTTTCTGAGCATTTTAAAGTTTTGTGAACATGCATGTAATTAACCTTTACTCGATCGTTGTCCAGTAACTTATTTACCTCTCCAGAATCCTCCATCAAGCACTGAGAAACAATAGCATGGTTTGCAATGGTTTTTTTTATCTGAAATTTGAAATTGCTGAATTAAATAAACATTATTTCAAGTGTTATTACCTGGCACTGGTTTTATTATTAGTTGTCTCAGTTATCTAGACCAATTATTTGTGTGTACTTTAAACTAAGTTAATATGTCCACATGTCAAGTTATAAAGTGTATGGACGTGCAACGGTGTACTTTTGGAAAGTTAAAAAGCTGAAGTTGACTAAGATTTGAAAAGAAATGGGGTGAGTGTTATAGCTTCTCTTAAAATATATCAAGGAGTGTATTGGAGATCCTACCTGTTCGTTTACTTTAGAAGCGGAAATTGTGAATAACGCAATTGAAACGACTGTTACCCACCATACATTGGTGAGCAAAATCAATTGTCTGGTGTTTGACCTGAATCTTTTATCCAAAAGTGCCACAGAGGCGAGTATGATGCAAAGCATCTGCCATATTATCCAATTGAACATTGGCCAGTAAAAGATACCGTTGATAAGGCTTACAATTTCACTTAAGAATCTGTGGCGCTGCATCAGATTTTTGAGGTTGAATTTCAAATCCTCAGTGACTGCCGAATTTGTATTTGGATCTGGGAATGTCTTCGAGAGTTAGGCGAAGAGCATATTGCAGATGAAGCATAGCATCACGAATACAAAAACTAAGAATGAATACATTGTAGATATGACAACCGCGCCGGCTACGTTGACGGTGTACAGGATGTCGTAAATGTATTTGCTAATGCCCATGTCATGAATCGTTTGTGCCAGAATTTTATCCATGAAGATTAAGTGGCCAAAGTCACTGCTGACGCAGTTAATACTGGTAATAAAAATCGCAGCAATTGGAGTCAGAAAACCAGCTATTAAGAATAATTTGATTCGTTTTCTGATGCGAAACTCTGAACTTGCCAATGGAACTTTGCGAACTACTTTACTTAAAAGCTTAAAAACAGTGGTCAGCTTCTTGCAGGAAAGGCACATGTCGAAGTAGCAGATGAAGAATAACGGTGTGGCAAAGATTGCCAGTGACCAGACTACTTTATGGTCAAAATTTGACAAAGTGTCATCATTCCTGTAAGGTCCTGCAGCCATTCCAATGCCGATCATCCTACCAACAAACTGCGCTATGACGATAACCACAATGGTGGACCTGGACAACATGTTCAGAATCCCAGTTGCATCCCAGTTCCTTCTTCCATCTACTTGCAACCCAAGTAAAACAAAGCTCCAAAATATGTAGCGGAGTTCGGCAATGATCTTGCCAAATTTTGAATTGTCTGGTGAAGGCATTGTTATAATTTTTCTTGTTCGCACGTGACAACTGGCCACCAGCTAACGCTTTTGGCGATATCTCGATGGCATTTATTTTTGCCATTTATATGGCTACATGTTTGGTAATACTGGCAACGTGCAAGTATCGGTCTGTTTATGCAATTACAATGTAGGGTGTTATTACACAGCTTACTTCAATGCTCTCAAACTTCAAAGACAGCCTATGAAATGACATTTGATACAGCGATACGTGTACATGTATATTGCTTTACATGTACTATAGCTGTTTAAAATTTGAGAGAATGGAAAAATGTTTCCACCTGTTCATTCCCTGTGCACAACGCAATTAAAGTTCTCTTTTTTTCAAAGCAAGCCTAAAATGGTACGAGAATGCTGCAATTGTATGGAAACAGTTGATGAACCAACTTTAAACCAAGACTATGAATTTAGATAAATCGTTGCGCAAATAAGATTATTAAAACATGCTTTGGTTTGGTTGTAGATTCCAACCGCTAGTGTTTATGTCTATTTATACCTTAAAATAAATGTTGACCTTGCAAAGTAACCTAGCAACGCTTGTCATATCAGCTTAAAGATTACTTTGTATTGTCGTAATGAAAATGAGGACAATGCTTGTTAGCATACTCGAGTGATTTATGATCACTTGGACAAGGTAGTCCAAAAGTGTCGTGCTGGTTGTTTTTTCTGTAAATTTACTGACTTCATCAATGATGTCTGACCAATCATGTTCAAAGCGCGCTTCCGGTAGCCCTAACTTCCGGTCAGCCATCTTGAAATGGTCAATGGAAGTTGAAAGCATCTGCACTTGTGACAATTTCTCTTTGAGGGACAATCCCATGTTGCGAGGACGAGTCAACATACTCAAGAAGGTGGTGACCAAGGTGGGGGAGGCACTGCTATCGTTTCTGAAGAAGTTTCCCAAAATGAATGCCGCAGCTTGCAATGTCCTTTTGTTTTTTGGCGCCACCATCGCCATCGCTGACTTGTTCTTGGACCATTTGGCCATCAAGGTGCAGAAGGTCATCACCAGCATCGGAATAATTCGGACCCAAAAGTTCGCCAAGGAGACGTTTCTTTATGTCAAGCTTCGTATTGAGCTTTTGGACTCCAGTGATGTTCAAACCATTGCTCAGACTAACCATCACTGTCCTGCTGATTTGGAAGTCTGCATTGGGAAGCTGAATAAGGCCACTATTGTGATGGAAAAATGCATCAGCAAGCTGAATCGTAAGTCTGGTTGCAACTTGCTGAGCCATTAAACTACTCTGCATCATGATGACACCTGTGATGACCCCTGACCTTTTCGATTATTTAGGTACTTCGGGAGTGGTGTCCACGCTGAGTGTCGTCTTTGGGATGGCTGGAATATTGGGGCGACTATTTATAGGCCTAGGATGGTCATGTGGTCAGTTTTATTTCATCATTCATACTGTATTTAATAATACTTTTCAAAATCCATTATTTTTTGTATTTTTTAAGTATTGCCTATGGCGTTACTAAATGATAAATCGTAGGCTTCCAACGTGCCAAGTTATAATGTAGTTACTGCGTTTTTGTATAAATCTGTTTTTTTTTAATTGCTTACAGCAACGTTTGTTATTATTAAAAAAATTTAATAATTCGAAAGAAGCCCACAAAAATGCTGCATTTGGGATCTAATGGTTTTGTCCCGTTGTTTTTAATATTTCCGAAAAACATTTTAAAGAAAATACACAAATCTATCATTTCTGGTATTTTTTTAATTAGCCTGCGGAATGCCATTTATTATTAGTCTTTCTACTTTTCATAAAATTGTGGGTTAAAATCCAACTTGTTTTTCATTGTCTCCTATGGTATTTCAAATGGGGCCTTTATTTCCCACCAAACATTAATATTTTAACCATTTCTTTTGATGAGAAAATATTTGTTGGATGGCTATAGGACGTTTTAACGCAGTTTATGCCAATATGAAATTTTTCTGGTAACAGTTGGGTTATGAGATCAATTGAATTGAAAGTAATTGAACAAATGTCACTCACTAGTGCATTGTGTCACTTTTCAGTGATTATATGCTGCATTTCTTGGGTCATCTTGGACAGGGTAGCCGCTAACTTAGTCTATCTGAAGAAACCCTTCATGGCATACCAAGACACATGCAGAGAAATTGAAAATGATTTAAGTGAAGCGAAGAAGACAATGAACATGGAATGATACCATATAAAATTATGTATCTGAATTTTCCAATTTGCATAAACAGAAGTTCGTGCGTTATAACATTGCACTCAGTACAGTGATGCCAGACCAGGAAAACTTGAAATTGTCTGAAATTGGAATGGCCTGGAAAAGTCAGGAAAATAAATGTGCTTCGAAAAAGTCAGGGAAATGCAACCATCTTTAATACATTTTGCATAGCTATTAACATAAATTCAATTACATTAAAGTTACCAATAAATATTGCATTCCTTACATTGGTGATACAAGTTTTCCCCTTTCTGAAAAGTCAGTGAAAATCAAAAAATATCAGGCTGTTCGTGAAAATTCGAAAAAATGCCATGGAATGTCGGGGGAATTGAAATACTGTAGTTTGCATCATAAAATGTATCAGTCATTATTTTTTTAATGAAAAAATTGGGATAAATTCCATCCTTTTTCTTTTTTTTAGTCTCATGTCAAATGTCCGGGAAAGGACTGAAATGTTCTCAGGGAATATCAGGAAAATCCACTTGAGAATTTGCGTGGGAACGCTGTAATGCTATATTTTTTGCATTCTCTGTGTGCAAGGTGGTCAGGGAAACATGTTTTAAAAACAGAAAGTCAGGGAATCCGAAAATTTCATCTTTGGGGGATTGGGGGAACCCTGTTGATTACCTGTGAGTTTTTATTTTTATTTATTATTATATTTTATAATATAATACATAGCTTCTGCTATGTCAGTTCCCCTTCCCTAGCAGCAGGCACCTTTGGGAGGGGAAATGTTCAATTTTCAAGGTTGCATATCCAGGCAACCCCTATTGTTGATGGCCTGTGAGTCATCCATGCACTATTTATGACCCTAGAGTCATCAATGATTGACCCCTACCCTCATTTTTGAGAAATGGACGTCAGGACGTTAACGTCACTGCAATTCAATTCGCACGCTAATGTTGATATAATTGCGTCTATGATGATCATAGTTAAGCGTCAATAAAATCTGTATAATGTAAAAATGCGTTTTTCATTATCAATGTGTGTTGTAAAGTAACTGCTATTGTGGTGGGGAGAACAGAATTTCTAATGATGGCGCGTCTGAGGCTCCGTAGAGGATTTTGGCTTGTGAATGATGTAAGGGTCCCGCCTGAGCCTCCGTACATTTGCGTTCGAAGATTGATGTGGCTCATCGTGTGAGTTTATGCTTCGATGTATATATTTGTCGTTGTCTTTGGGTAATTTTGACTGAAATCCCATCAACTGGTCCACCATGCAGCGCTTTTCGTCTTCCATAAACGCAATCCTCGAGAAAACTAGGCAAGTAGTCCGCGAAGACACGATTTCCGACAATGTAGGTAATACTAATTCACTTTTGCTTCGTTGCCATCGCAACGATGAACT
The DNA here is from genome assembly GCA_034687865.1 of Kryphioiulus occultus. Lineage (NCBI taxonomy): Eukaryota > Metazoa > Arthropoda > Diplopoda > Julida > Julidae > Kryphioiulus > Kryphioiulus occultus. The sequence continues at coordinate 4,328 of JAQGAF010006526.1, read as the reverse complement.
GTTGAGAACTTTGAAGAACAAATTGGAACTTTGTTTCGTTCACCCTGAGACCTCGGGGCTGTTCTCCAAGTACCGTGAAATTGTCGGCAGATACAGCCACGTTGTACAGGGTGTCTCGATCGTCTCGTCCTTCGCGCAAATGCACTTTGACCTGTTGTTGTCCACCTGTAACATGCAAGTCATCTACATTCACCTCGTAGAGTGTTTCAAGTACTGCGAAACCAGGTCCCGAAAACTGGAGGTTGGCCTCAAAGAAGCCATCGGCCTCCTGGACCAAATAACCGAATTATGCGGAAAAGACAACCAAACGGAGCTGGGGAAACTTGTCTTGACTTTTGACGAAAAGCTCCGCATCGTGGAGCTGGACACCAAAGAAAGTACGGAGAAAATAAAGGAGGCACACAGTGCCATCATGGACCAATTGACCGACGATGGTGAGTACGAGTAGTGCCACAGTCACCGGTGGGGACTCAGAATTATGTACATGTATTACCAAGTGAGGACACTTGGATGGACACCAACATAGGCCTAATTACTGAGTTTAAGTGCTGGCATAAATGTACCTAAAAAGGTAAAATCATCGATGTAAACAGGGTTTTACCCACCTTGCATCCATGCTAAGTACCTGCAGGGTGGGCGATCGATTTTCGCCAAGTAAGCTTTATTGTATTCCAGGATGCATGAGAATTTGTTTACAAACGCCTGTCACTCCTAGTGACATCAGTCAACAGACCCATGGTCAACCACCAAGGTGTGCTTTGTTGACTCCATGGAAGCACAAGCCATCATCTCACTCTGTTCAACTTTTGCTCGGTAATTCGAAAAACTTGGATAATTGCCATAGCAATGTGAGGATTTCGAAACAGAATTATCAATACTGTCTGTCAACTAGTTGGAGATGCAGCAGATGTTTGTCTCTTTGGTTGCAGGCTTTAGCAGCATATTTTAAAATTGCCCAAACTTCAATTTGTGTGATATCAATCTCAAAGCGGGGTAAAGGGACAGTGTGTAATCGATCTGCCCACCATCATGAAAGCGAGTGCAGCGTATAGGCTGAAAAACCACTGATATAAAACTTTCAAACGCAGTTTTTATTGTTCAGTTCCAGGTACGACCAATTACTTAGCTATTTCAATGGTGATCATGTGCGGTACAGCAATTGGGGGATTTTCTTCTTGGCTTTTGGGCTTGGGATCTCACAATCTACCTTACCGTAAGTATGGTCGATATGAATAAATTCTGTACTATTAAGTTTTGCCCATAATGAAAATCGTCAAACAAATCCGGTAAGCAAACTAGTTGATGTTTATGACAATGTAAGTTTGGCCTTTTTTGAAACTGACGTGTAATAGTAGCTGGTCTATATCTAGGCCTACTACTTCCCAAACCTGTGGAAATTACCCACAATTGGGTAAAAGTGGTTTTTCTTTAGGTAACGATACACATGCTAAATTTTAACATGTATTCCGAGGTAAGTTTAAAAGTACTCTGAATAAAGTAATCAATCAATAAAAAACTAAAACATTGCAACATTTGTATAATAATTGAAATAATAAAAATTTCACCTGCATACATTTGGTAAAAGGGACTTTTTTAAATTTTGTAAAATGCATTGTTGAAGCTGCTTCGCTCCGTACGGATTAATGAAAAACGAGGTAATGGAATTGGAACATTGTACATGTAAGGTACACATAGGACCACAATGAAAACAATTTGTGCTTTTTGTAAACTTGGACTCAATTATGCCTCTGAGAATCTTGGGAATTCCCTTTTTGTTTTTAATTGTTGTAATGTTTTATCATTTTACAGTTGTGGTTGTAGGTGTCATTGGTGCTCTCCTAGCCAACCATTACAATTCTGTGAATTCCCCGAAGGTACACACCAAAACTATCAAAGTGCAGTATATGAAGCATCGCCAAAAATACGACAGTGCCATTAAACTAAAGGGTCGTCTTACAGAAGCAATCGCCAGTTTGCTTTTTCATGAGACCGACAGGACCAACTGATTGTTCAGTTTGTTACATACATAGTTTTGTAATTGTTTTTATCCCTACTTCCTATTAATATGATTAAATCTCATTCAGTTGTTTCCTACTTTGTCTCAGTCCATTCTTACTTTTGGCTGTGCTAAGCTGCTCTGGTGGTTCATGCATGGATTTGAATGAATCTATCATCTTCTAACGTACGCGTTCGTGCATCCTCAAACAGCTTTTAAGGATTGTAGTTTCCTATGAATTTGTGACACTGGAGTTACCGTGCCATGTTTGTTGCTATTAGGGTGCGTCAATCCTAAAAAAAATAATTGTAATTGAAACTGACTAATTGGTGTGCGCATCCAAAAATGACTACCAAAACAGGTTTTTCAGGTTTTGGTAGCCATGTGCACAGGCGCACATCAATTAGTCAATTACATTTATTTTTGTAGGATTGACACCCCCTATTGAGAACCTGTCTGAACAATAGGGAAGACAATGAATGCAGAATTTTTGATTTTTTTTCCAATCTCACAAGAAAAGACCAAGCAATGCAGAGTAAACCGGACAAGAAATGATATAAACTTGTACTGGTAACTTTGTTTATGCTGAACGTTTATCAATATAATTTTGTAAAGCTACTAAGGTGAATGCATTTTCCCAAAGTCTTGCATGTCCTACCAAGAATTCAATGATTACAAAAGAATTAGAATGACTTTTCCATTCAATGGAAGTTTCCTATATTTACGATACAATAACCCCAGTTACTTTTGACTAGTTTTTAATATAATAACGGCGTATATTACTGGTAGCAAAAACTTTTACATCTTTTGTTTTTAATCATTTGTGGCTCAATTGTGGCATGTGCTAAAGATGGACACCCATAAGATGACATAACACTTGAATGTCATGCAGACACGAACCAGAGCTTTTCTCAAGGCCCCGTTTGTGCCAGTCGAAAACTTAAAAATCTCTGGAGGTGACCCTCCATTGACCTTGGTCTATAAATAATGTGATGACGCGTGTAACCCGAATAAAATTCGTTCAAATCGAACTTGTAGCGTCTGGAACATCTCTTCGTGATTGGTTAGTGTCGACACTTATAATCGACACTTATCGGAATTTTCTGGACAAAACCAGCAACATGGAGAATCTTGCAAGTGAAAAACTTCTCAGCGATGACCATCGTCCAGCGGCCGGATCTTTCCTGGCCCAGGCCCAGAGATGGTCGAAGGACTTGGAGGACATCATGATGGACTTGGATGAGAGCGAGAAAGCGGCCATCCAAGGCACTGACTGGATGCTGATAGCATCGGCCTTTGCCGGCACCGTGGGCAAGACGTTGACAGAGGCTGACCTGATCAGTGTCGGGGTGAGTGCTGCAACCCTCGACTCCCTGCTGGTCATCGGTGGCGTCACTATCGGCACTGTGGCTCTGGGCGTGCTGCTGCACAGGCTCCACAGGAAAGGCTTGACCAGCGACCTTGCGAAGACCAGAGTGCTGGCGGAGGAGACATTCCACTACGTTAACGAACGTTTGGTCAAGCTGGACAACGTGCTAAAACTCCTGGACGAAATGGTGCTGCTGCTACGTCTGAAGGAAGAGAGCCCCGAGAAACTGAAGATGGCGGTCATCGTGTTCAGCGAAGCCGTCCGCTTGTGCCGCTTGGACATCAACGAATGCCTGGTCAAGCTGGATAAGCTGATGCCTGTGGTGGACGAGTGCATAGGACAGCTGGACCGTGAGTAAAACAATCGTATTTGAACCCTGGTAACTACAGTGATGTCACTTCACTTCCTGTGGTCTTTACAGAGTCACTGGGACACAACTATCGGAGTCCTCTCATTGGCAGCTTAGTTGGTCAGTCTCTAAGGTTTATATGTCAGGGTTCATACCGTCAGGGAAAGTCAGGGAAATGTTGACATTTTGACCATTAATTCAGGGAAAATCATGGATGAGTCAGGAAAATTCATAATGTCTAAAAATTTGTTGAGGCACATGTATTTTGATTGGTATTAGTGTTTCCTTTAAAACATTAGAAAAGTTGTATTTGTGTTCTACTTTTTCTAAAAATTTCGCCTATGGCGTTTTCATTATCATTCATTTTCCTTATGAAAAAGTCACCTAAAATGCATTATTTTTGTTTAATCAAATGCATTTGTTAAAATGCAGTTACAATTTATAATGCAGTTGTTAAAAAATTTCGCCTATGCCATTTCCGTCAAAAATGCAGTGTTTGAGATCTAGTAGTTTCAACCACTAGTGTTTGCATCGTTATTAATATTAACACACTAAACAGCATTCTCTTAATTATTATTATTATTATTATTTCTTCTTACAAAATTGTGGGCTAA
>JAQGAF010006525.1:0-10049 GCA_034687865.1 Kryphioiulus occultus | reverse complement strand
ATTGTCTTTACAGCCGAGGACAGGACCCCCCCCCCAACCCCCTCAGCTAGCACAAAAATCCAGTTCGCTATCAAACCCAAATCGACAGGAAATAACAGTGGCCGCCTCTAGGAGGACAACTACCTTTAACCCCACTCCAGCAGGCAAACCACTTTTGATTACCAGAGCATTACCACAACTTGTTCAGGTCCGCCAGACTGGATTACCAGAAGTAATGAGAGGAAAGAGAAGAAAAATTCTGATACCTTCAGATAAAACTTAATAATTGTCCATATCCAGTCTGCTGAATATCTCTGGGCAAATGACCAGGACAGATTTCAGTGTCAACTGGTCAAGTGAAAAAAAGTGCTTCACCTCACCCTATAAAATATACGTCAGTTGCCAATTGCGACTACATATATGCGCGGACAATGTATTTCTCATAAAAAAACCCATCAAGCTGCTTACTAAACATTTTTATTTATGCTCTCATTTCAACTATGATCATGTAAATTCATGCCTGGATCCAACAGGATCAAACTTTTTGTGCTGTCTGTTGTAAAAAAGCTGAATTTTAAACAGCTGAGGCACACCAGTTCATGATCTTTCTGGTTTTCTGAATGCATTTTCATATTGGAGGTGTCAAAGCAAAACCAATTCAACCAATTCCATTTCATTTCCAATTTTTTTGTGATTGACAGCCCCTATTCTATAAATCAATTGGTAAATGATTTAGTCCTTTTAATTCTTAACGAATTGTTGAAATTATTTTGCTTGAATTGGGCCAAAAATACATTCAAATAATTTGCATTACGTTCTTTTATCATAAATGTTGCATTTCCCCTGGCTGTATCATCTCTATCACATGGTATGGTTATATATTTTCGGCATATAAACATGATACTGGAAGTCTGTACTAAAGTTTTGATTCAAAGCATCAAAGGCATGTGTTTATTTCAATTACTAGGTAAGAGGGCATGTATGTGTCATGAATTTATTAACAACTCGTGCCATATAAATGTGACCCGTGTCCACACGTGTCGCCACTTGCATCATACAAGTGGACGGCAGTAGTGATTGCAGCCAAAAAAACAAATTACAATTATAATTCACCTTTAACACCCCTATAGTTGGATTACTTGCATATTAAATTTTTACAATTTCAGATGTGGGAAAGCTTGAGATACTGTCATTTGCATGTGTCGTTGTTACTCTTACTTTGAAGTTCGTAATTTCTGTGCGTGAAAAGCATTACCGTAATTAAATATTTCGTTTACCTGAAAACTTATATGATGTCAACATACTGTGTTTAAATTAACCTAAAAAGTAATTTCTGACTTAGCTGTCCCTAACCACCAGGCAATCACTACCGGCCTATGAACATTTGGTTGACGTCCACTGTCTTATAGTCTTGTGTTGCAGCAGGGACTATGCCGAAGTAAATCCAGATTATATTCAGTTCAGCAACAATTCTACTAATGCATAATTGCATAGGTTTGATTTAATTAGTAGACCAAGCATTCCAATCAAGTGTAATTGCAACTCGTGTTATTTTTGGATAGACTGGGCATTGCAACATTCTATTTTTCTCGCGTTAATACTTCAAAGACTTCATCACCATGGCAATTTTGCTAATAAGAAGGTAACGAACTCCATGGTTTCTAGTGCCAAATTTATACAGAAATTGGCTCGATCCCTTGTGCCTACATGTATGTTATAACCTCTTTCTGGTGCAAAAACACGTACAGCGAAGAGGTTTGCGTTACACGTTTCTGCGATAACACTGCATTTCAGCATGGTTTTTGAACACACGATTTCGATTTCGTGCTGGTGAAAAACATAATCGAAGGAGGACGATCATACTTGAAATGGTCCACAAAAGAAAGCAATCTTTTATCCATTCGGCATTTTGCATAACGAACCAGTTTTATATCCCGCTTCTATTAATTTTTTCTCTTTACAATTTTGCAGGTTTTCAACCTATCCAATCTTAGTTTTCTCCACTCATTTTCGAAATGAATCGTACTGGTTTTTACGGCGGAGATGATGGAAAAGGCGGTCTAAGGTATGCTTAGTTTTGACGTGTTGCTTTCTCTCCAGATTTTTCACTGAGTTTTGCTATTGTGAATCCCGTATAACTTGTTTCGTTTGTTTCTGAATTAGAATGGTTTGTCATTCTGATGAAACCCTAAGGGCATTAGGAATTTCAATGGGAAGACTGGCAGAGCACGGCTACTATCTCCAAGAAAATGGACCCTACGGTTAGTTTCGAGCATTTGCTAAAGTGAATGTATTTTGCTCTGTGTTATGTTTTAAATTATGTCCATGTCGAACTAATTCGGAATCAAACCTGAATGGAACCTAAGGAAATTTAACACTTTCATTGCCATGTTCGACCACAGGGTTCATATGAAATGTGGTCAGGGAAAGTCAGGGAAATGAGGACATTTTGCCCCAAAAGTCTGGTGGGAGTCAGGGAAAAGTTTCAAAAAAATTTGAATTTCAATTTTGTGACTGAAAATTTTTCATTCTCAATTCATTTTTGTGAAAAACACCATATTAATTACACCTACAATTAGTCATTTCCACCGTAGAAATATGTTCAAATTTAGGGAGAATTTCTTGAGTTGATCGAGGAAACCCAGTTTGTCAAGTGTTCCTATATATACTGAAAAATTGCCGTGACAAAGAAAAATATAGAAAGTACTGCGTAAAATTCATCATTTAAGATATGATTTTTCTAAAATATAGTTGTTTACAACAAAAAAGGGCCTACAGTGTTCTCTTTTAATATTAATATTTTTTAAAATGTCTTAAAAATTGCATTACAAATTTCGTCTACGGCGCTCTCTTAAATGTTAATTTGCAGGCATTGCTCACATGTTAACACCCATGTAATTTTTGTGTGGTCTAATTATGTAAAAAATTTGCCTTCGGCGTTTTCAATTCTAAAATATACGCGGGGTCAGATATATGTATGTGAAAAAATTATAAAATATTAGATACATGTACTTGAATGGGCAAAGTATGGAAAATAGTTAATTTTACTTACATGTATATGTGATATTTTTTATTTGATAAGTCGGAGAAATTGATCAGATTTGATCAGGGACAGTCAGGGAAGTTGAGTTGCAAATTCTGGTATGAACCCTGGACTAAAACTACTGCTGTTATGGATTTCTCTGATTTGATGACACGATTGGCAGCTGGATTTGCAAGCTTCATTTTCTAAAATCTGATTTCTTGAACATTTTCAGGCGTCACCAACAGGCTCGGAGTCAATGACGCCAAAATGCCGGGCTCGATGTATCAAAATCTCCACTGCCCACCAGCACTCGAGCAGTTGAACGGATATCATCCTGGGATGATGACTGGTAACGAGTTTAATAGTCCTTGTTCGGCTCCATTTGGAAGCCGCAAAAGGTCCTTGGATGACGAGGGCCAGGATGAGTTTAAAAGGCAAAGGATTTCGGGAGGTGAGCGTCCTTTTACCGCCTTCTTAGCATTGTGTCGTGGACTTAAATGCGGCGTACGTGCAACCACCAACAAAACTTATGACATTTAATTTGACATGAATATTTCATATCTGCATAGATTTCACGAGTAAATACTTTTTGAACGATTTTAATATTAGCTTATAATTACTTCCTGTTAAATCCTCTTAAACTTTAAAATACCTAAACATGCTTTAAGTTGAGTTATTTGCAAACATGTAATGTTAAAAGTAACGAGCATCATGGTTATCTGGCACAACAATCTTGGCATATCAAACATTTGGGAAAAATAATAAAAATTGTTATACATGTCATAAGTTTTGTGATTGGATGTGTGAATGTCTAGAGTGTGTGTGTGTGTGTGTGTATGTGTTTGGTGAGTGTTAACAGAATAATTTGAGCTCGTTTGATACAGCTATGTATTATTTCCGTAGGTAAATGCTCCTTGAGCTGCCATGAAATCGAGTCTGACAAACCAATATGCCTAAAAACTGTCAATGTTTCAAGAGATCACCGATAATCTTTATTTGAACGTGAAACTTGGCACTAGAGTTGATGGTTTTGCTGCGTCATGTCCTGTTAACTTTTAACTGTCAGTAAGCATGCATGATGCAACTGACCATAAGCATTAAGAAAAGCAGAACCTTTGAACTCTAATGTTAATTTTCTAATGACAAAATTCATCTTCGACATAGTATAAACTATGTAGTCATCTAGACAAAACTAAACTTATTTCGTCTGTCAACTAGTGAACTCATTTTGCTTTTGACTTATTCAAATGAAATAAATTTGTTAACTAGCATAGTGAGCTCGTTCAAACTAATGATCGACTGTATCCTGCTGTTCAACTGAAGTTGCAATTGGCCAAAATTATTTAATTAAACGTTAAAATAGTCAAATTGTAATCACAATAGTTCCGTACTTTCCTTATTATCAAAAATTAAAATTGTTGCCATTCTGGAAATTGCTCAAGAGTTTTGCATTGAAAATTGGATTTCAAAGATGTAGTTTTCATAAGTTTAGTTTGAAAATTAGCTTTTTCAAGGCAAAAATACTAACTGTCATACATAAACATTTGCTTAAAAATAAAATAAAAAAAAGAAAAAGCATGTTTTAAAGTGTAAATATATATCCCTAATTTTTACATTGATGTTTCTGCGCGTAACAAAAAGAAAATTGATACTCTCCTCGTCAATTGACTTAGGGAATAGCTATGAAACAGTGTCCTTGTTTTACCAAGAACAATGGTGTGACCCGTGCAAAACACATTTGAGCCATTTCCAGAGAAGGAAGGTCAGAGCAACAATTGGCCTGACCTATGACTGCTTCCCAAATTAAAAACAAGGATCTCAGCATGATATTTCATTGGTGTCCTGCTTACATCAACTCGATATGCCTTTTCATGTTCAAATAAAGGGGACACCATTGGTGCCTTAGTCTACTCTGAATGCACAAACATCAAACTCTACCAAGGCCAAAGTTTAGCCTCAAACACTACAATAAACCATCAAATCCAGGAAAGAAAAACGGTCGCAGGCTTTCGAAGAAATCATTTTGCTGTTGGATAGCAACAACAAATTTTGTTCGATTCGACAGATTACATGTATCTAACATGCCATAAATCTATAGACAGGCCCACACCTAGGTTAACAACTGATAACTTGAATATTTAACAATGCCCATCAGAGATAGCTAGTTATCATGACATGGAAAATTGAGTTTATTTATTGAAGCCCAAGGCTGCTTAAGATTATAATGGAGTCTTTGTCCACTTTTCAGAAAAACTTTTCTAGGGAAACAACCATGAAATTACAAAATTCAGTATTAACGTGAGAATTTGATATTAACATTTGAACATTTAGTCAGATTTCTTAAATTCATGAGAAACGTACGAAAAATTATTATTTTCTTGACTCTAGCTTTTTTTCTTATGTAAATTTTCCTTTCTATGCTCGACTCAATTTCATATAAGCAGCATTACACCTCGATTTTATCTCATGATGACAATGACTATTTTTAACGAAACAAATTTTGATCACAGATTTCATTAAACTTGGCTTTTTTTAAAATTAAATTTACAGCAATCAAAAAGTACGGGCTATGAAAGAAAAGTGGAGAAAAATCAGTCAAAATGCATGCAACTAGATATAAAACCTTTCGATTAGTATGCAGCTTACAAATCTATTTAAATTCTGTCATTTTGCCAATGCCAGGCTATGTTTAGGATATTTTGTGGAAAAATTGCCTGCTTTAACATGCCTAAATGACACGCTACGTGCACGATTCAAGGTTTCCACTTCTTACTAGTTTGTCACATTAACATCCAAGTTAATATTTTTTACTCGATTGTGAAGCCCAGCACAAGCCTCAAAAACAAAAACACGAGTCAGAAAACTAGAATCAAATTTTACTCGTGGATTGGATATATAAATACAACTTTTTAAAGTTTTTTTGAAACATAATATGCGTGCAGCTTTATTGGGAATGTTGCTGCTCGAGATTTTTTCTGAAAATCTGATAGTTCACTGACAAACACAAAATTTATATATTTTTTATGGAAATCATATTTTGTTGCATTCTCCACTGGGTCTCCAATTTTCCTTCATGAGTTCAGAAGTCATATTTTTCAAACAGTAACCAAAATTGCTCAACTTTAGCATAAACTCAGGGATGGGAAATCAGTGTCAGCTAAACAGTTACCATAACCTTTGGCCAACAATAAGTCATGACAGTGACTTGTTTTCGGTTGCTCTTATCATCTGGTCAACTCGATTTCATGGCGCTCTGGGTTATTCTTTCAGCATTCAATCGCTCTGTGAATTTCTCGTAGCAAACCTGCCTATGTCCTTACAAAAATGACAAAAACTTTTTCCAAGTCACACATGCCAAGGGCACTTCTTCATTATACCTTGAATAAAATTCGGTAAGTTTAAGTAAATAATTTCTCATTGGAAACGTACAAACATTTTGATGTAGTGAGATTCGCTGCTACCATCACTAGCAATGCAGTACGTGGACTTTATCAGCTTGTGTCAGATGTCATCTGTATTTCTTGAGATCTGACCCAAGCTGCTAGGGCTCATGGTCCTGCGTTGTTGGACATCAAAGCGGCATTTAGACTCGGCAAGCTGCTTTTTGAGGAATTCACGGTGCGATCATTTCACTTCATTTAATCTATACCAACTAACCGCTTTGTGTTGCATTATTTTAGCAGTTTCTTGAAGATGTTTTTTGCCTTTCGAAACTCTCGAGAACCAGTTCACACCGTGATGGCCGTACTCTGATGTACTCTGGCTACTTCTCTGACATTTGTTTCAAATCCCGTTTTGAAAAATCATATTTTTTCTCCTCCCACTCAAATGCATTATCAGTGAGTTGTGGCAGACCTTGGGCTAATTTATCATTTAACAAACCTGAGTGTTCAAACCTGGTTAACGAAAGAATCTCTAATATAAATAATATACAAAGTAACCATGCCGAAATGTCAAAAGGCACAAAGAGCTTTTCAAACAGCACTTAGTGTTGACAAACTTGTTTAATCCAAATTTACATCATGGCCGATTAGCCGAAAACAAGGAATTTTGCTTGCAAATATAAAATAAAAATCCAAAAATGTTGCTTCGTCAATACGAAAATAAGACTGCCACAACAGCTGATACGCATTGATAACATAAACTGCAAAAATAACTTTCCTGAAACAGTATCCATCTGGAGTACACCTGAGAATTTAAGATTAACTAAGTTTTCTATAAGGTCCCACGTGTGGGTTTGCGAAGAACTGTTGCCGAAAACTGCTTTCTGAGACCTTTAAGCTTAAAAAACCTTGAGTTTTTCAAATTTTTTTTCCTGTGGTGAGCTTAATTTATCCAATTTAAAAGTATTTAAAGATTCAGTTTTTGTATGTAATTTTATGTCTGGTCCTTAATTTTACATACTCATACCAAAAAAAACAATAACTCTGTCATTTGTTCAGTTTCAAATGTACATTTTTAAAATATATTTTGACTAGATGACCAATAGGATATATTTGGGTGAAATATGAAAAATGCAATTTTTACATACTCTCAGAACTTAAAATAAATAAATTTGTAAAGCCAAAATCATTACATGTAGCACTTGCAATCACGTTAATTTTTCGATTTTGGCATTCATCTAACAATTTTGTCAGTTTTGCAACAAAATTTCTAATAATTGTACATACTACGTGTACTTATTTGGGATATTATATTAGCATAAATATTCTATTAGTCAACTGAGTCTACCAGTCAAAGTATATTTAAAAGTTTAAGTAGGAAACAGAACAAACGACAGATTTTAAAATTGCAGCTTACAGTTTTATTATTTCGGTAACAATTTTGCCAGCAACTTGTATCGAAAATTGTGCATGACAAAAATTGTTTCATACCTCAATTTTTTTTAATATAGTTTGACTGTTAGACTTTGATGACTAATACAATATTTTGGTTAAATATGAAACGCAATTTTTGACATATTTCTGGAATATAATAACTTATAAGAAATAAATGTATAAAGCCCAAATAAGTACAATCATGATAAATTTTCGATTAAAATTCGGATCAGCTTTTTGTAGACTGATTCGGCAACATTTACGAGCACCCCTAAACAAAAGAGGCGAGATTCTGCCTGCCGTACCCACAATCGTTCAAAACCCTCAACCTGATGTTAACTCGTACCCCGAGAGTTTCGAAGGACTGATGAAGCAGTTGCTCATGTTAACTTTATTCAAAACTTTTGGTAGCATTTCGTGTTTTTATGTCTCTTATCTCCAGGTTTTTAGGATGGAAATTCACATCCGAAGGCCCAAGTTTCATCGCTCTGACACAGTTTGGCGGGAGCAGAAACCTCAAACAAACAAGTAACAGCACCCGCCAAATTGACTACTTGGCAAAATAGCACTATTACGGGTTTGTTTGAAGTTTGTGTCCCTGCCAAAATACGAAGAAGGTCTGCCAAAGTCTGGACAAAATATTCTGGAAAAACAACTATAATGATAACAGTCCTATAAACATCCTAACGTTCATTTGATTTTGTCACTGAAACTTCCTACAAAACCAGTTTTTAACGTTTGTTAAATTTATGATCCAACTAACCTGGCGACATTTGAACTCGGAAGGAGCCACGAACAACTTGGGCCTTCGGTCTGAAGCACTTCGTTTTATTTTACACCCATCCACCCTTCAGACAGAAACGAATAAATGAGATGAGGCAGTCAGTCACCCCAGCCTGCCAATGTCGCAACATGCAGCTCCAACCCCCTCAAAAGTGCGGGCCGAGGGGCGCTTTCGCATATGGTTGGTTGTAGGTTTGTCACAATAACGGAAACACACACGTGCACTAATTCAAATTGGATCTTGTACTGTAAGTTCGTCATTGGTCTGCCGAAGCCAATGCCTGTTTGGAATTTATTGAATATTGCATCGGAAAGATAGCCTCCGTCCCACGCAAGAACACTAGCGACTATGAGAGATTTCCCCTTTTAGATATGGGCTATTAAGAGGTGTAGCGCAATACATGAAACATAGCGAAGATGTAATACAGTACGTGAAACACTGAGATTAGTTCCATGACATCTAACACTATTGCAACACGTACCAAGCAACACGACTTTCAAAACAGACTTTCATCTGTCGTATAATGTAGGCGCTCAACATGAAAGGTCAGACTTATATCCTCACAAATATTTCACCCAACACGCATTCACAACGTGGATAGGAAACTTGTCTCAACATGCACCTGAGTTCAAACTTTTTCAGTTTCGAAGCAACTTTGAAAAACTATAAACATCTTTCAGTCTTTATTTATCCTTTTATTCAACCTGGAAACTTGAAAACTCGGGGAATTTCGGATTGAAACCCGAAATTTTTCAGTATCGTAATTGTATTTTGTGTTTGTTCGTTACAATTCTAAGTCAACATACAAATGATTGACCTGATAGGCCAACGTCAGCATTTGCGATTAAGTTTGTCAAAAAAAATTGCCTACGGAGCTCCAAAATCAATCTTACTAAATACATGAACGTTATTCGTGCATTAGTTTTAGAAAATGTACATGTAGTAAATTGTCGTCAGTGTTGCCTTTGTTATTAATCTTTATGAAAAACGTTTGAGAGATTACACCTAATTTTTTTTATTAAATTATCGTCCATGAAGTAAAATTCCTCCAATATTAATATTTCTGGATGTTCCAAAATGGTCGAAAACTGCATTATCGGTGATCTAATTTTTAAAAAAAAATCTAAAAAATTTCTTTCATTATTCCTATTTAAAAATAAGTGATCATAACTGGGATATGTTTGTTTGGTAAAGCTGACTAGAAACCTACCATTTGAGGTTTTTCAAAAAAATCGCCTATGGCGTTTCATTATTATTACTAAATAGTTTTTCATACTTTTCATACTTTTTAACGTTGGCCTATTTTCGCACCTATTGAGCCCATCACCAACGCCAAGGGGCAGACCGTCCACCTGGAAATTTAGCCACAGGGAGGAATACGTCCCCCTGAGGGATCTTTAACGTGCGGAGAGCAAGGGGGATCCGCACGGGACCTCGGTTTAAA
>JAQGAF010006524.1:0-10051 GCA_034687865.1 Kryphioiulus occultus | reverse complement strand
AATGACCGTTGGTTCGCCTTGATGGCCAGAGCAGAACAATGTGCATTAAAATTCAATTTGCTGTCAAATATAACCCCGATCTCTATGGGTCGAAACCTCCTCCAGCTGAACTTCATCTAAAAAGGTTTATCCGCTTTATACACGCCTTATTTAAATTGTCTGGAAATGTTGCAAGACACTCACTCGGCCAGACACCTTGTAAAACGCACTTTCCATCAATGAAACTACTGTATACATGAATCTTTTGTCTTGTCCTGCCTACAGGTAATGAGAGAATGTAATGAATATCTAAACTCATCTGGAACACAAGAAAGAGTCCAATATTCACAAAATGTAAAAAAAACGGACACAAAAGATTCTAGAATAATTAATACCCCTGATTGTTGGTAGGACCCTTAATTGAATTACTAGTGTCAGCTGGCTGCAGTAGCATTAGCTAATTTATGGCCGAAGGGACCACGAGGCAGGTCGGTTGACCGTGGCCACGGAATTACTCTCTCCAGTCGCCATCTGTTCATCTGTTCGAGGTTTTTTTTTTCGACTAGACGTTCCGCTTTTTACGCTAACATCCACGCTTGGAACATCCCAATATCGGACCCGTTAGTCGGAAATGTCGGCTTTAGGAATGTGGGCTCTACGTGGCTGGTTCCTCGCCTAGCTGTCACTCGGTTTGAGGTTTCCACATTATTTCTCTACTCTTGTGTAGTCTCTTTCCCTCTCCACGGGATTCGCATATGCAATTCTGCAGTACGGACTCCCGTGCCAGTGGCATTTTCGAAGATGCTGGCTGCTGGCTGGGCTGCTTGAGCTGCGAGCGCTCTTTTTCCGTTCGGCTTCATCGCCTCCCAGCGCTCTTAACGCTCAGCTGAAAAATCCAGCTTCCGCTTTTCTTCCGCTAGCCCGTGCCATGCGCACTGGGCTGAAATTCTTACCGCATTGCTCAGACTGTACCCGCATGCGATCTCGCATTTTGGATTAACTGCGCGATACGATGGACGACCGCTACAACATGCGCACTTAAAGGGTAAGTTACAGACGTTCTAATTTTAACGACATTTTTGGCTGGCTGACTGGCTGACCTCGGCTGAGTGTCTGGAGGGTGGCGGTACGATACCAACTCTGGTTGACAGTCCAGACCCGATTGGCGTATTGGCCGTTTCGCCGTTTTTGGTTCTTTATTATTTTGCACAACCTCGGTGTTTCATCTCTGTCTGTAACGGACCTTTACGGAGTCCCTTTAAACCGACTAACAACCGTCCTAATGAGCTGGATTTTGGTACACGTCTTAATTTCGCGCTACATTTGATTGTGCGAAAAGATCATGTGTGGGTGTCGATCCCATCACGTGTTTAACGGTAATCGTAAACGTGCAAAAATACATTCGACACCGCTGATATGCTGCTAAGCTTGGTATTTAAATCGTACATACATGTACATGAGTCTGGTAATTCGGACCGCGTGATGGCCCCAGAATGCATTTCGATATTTTGTTTTACAACTTCTCGAAAGGTTGTATCCAAAAAAAACGTAGTGTTTTTAATTGTGACGCCCAATTTCTGAGACATACAAGGAAAAACGCGATAATTAAAAAATCTGGTGGATAAACGTGATCATTTACAACGTACCTTGGTATTTAATAAGGTGAACAGACTGCTTTGGCGGTTTCTGCAGTGGTTTGGGGGAACACGTACCGGCAACACTAGAAAACTACCATGTTCCTGACCACGGTAAACATGACCGAGTTTGCCATTACCGAGTGGGAAACATAGCAACACGTCATCGCGGTTTTCGCAATAATCTAGTTTTGTTAAACTAGATTTTCGTTTGGTATGTTCTCAGTATTATTCACGTTCGCTTCGATGTTACATAGGGTGTGATATAACGACGAATTTGTGACAATTCGTGGCCCATGTTAATTCATTGCGCCAGGTGTAGTGTTTTGGGTCTTGTGTGTTGTTGGACAATTGTGTGGCACTGGATGAAGTGACCTTCCATCCATCCAGTACTACATGTACACCATGTATATGTCACATGCGTGTCGTGAATAATGCGTGACCAAACTTCCTCGAATTACACAATTAGAAACTCGTGAGTAACTTCCTATTTAGGCCTATGTAAGTGGTGCTATTTTAAAACGTCTGCAAATGGGGTGTCCCTGGTTCGCATGCAGCGGTTTACACTCAAATTTGATCCAGGAATCTTAAAGGGTCGTGCCCTTAATATCGAAGACTTGTTCTGTTTACGAAGGTGGATGAGCGGAAATGAAACGTACAGTAAATGTCAACATAAGCAGTGGATTTCAGCTTTCATGGTTGTTTGTTGTTTCACTTCAGTACGCGTCTGGGATGGAAAACCAGTAAATTTTTGATGTTTCCAAAATGATCATAAACGTTGGGCCCACAGGACTATGGTACGTTCACTCTGGGGTTTACGCTCTTATTGAAAGATCGATTCTGGACAGCTGAGACGCAGTGGATTTATGTCTTCATTGAATTTTATTTTTATTGTTGTTATTGTTTTCGATTCTCCTGGTCAAACGACCGATATCAACTCTCGAAATTTAGTATACGACATGTTTATTTTTTGTTTATTTAATATTGCAAGCATGGCCTGAGATTTTGTTTTATGCCCGCCCTCGTCACTGTGTTATTAGATTGGACTTTGCGATTGTGCAGTAAACATGTCAAGCCAAAACTTCTCGGTACTTGCCGTTGATTGAAGTAATTAATACAGCAAAATGGAAGTGATGCTTTTAATAACTAGCGAACACTCTAATTGAGAAAAATGCTGCATGGTCTTTTGTCATTACATGTACTGTAGTCCGTATCATGGTGTCGAATTGGGGACGTTCAAGCATTATATTATGATCTTATATAACATATGGGTCTTACATTGTCAACATTACTATCAATTTCAACAAATCACAACGGTAATACTGATCGTATAATAGTCGCAGTAATGATAGATTGATGTTCTAACATCATTACGGATTTTCCGAGTTTTTCGGATCAGTATCGAAATTCAGACAGTAATGGGGACCTTACATTGGCATTAGCCTATTACTGTCGGTTTCAAGAATTACCGACAGTAATACTGATCGTGTTATGGGAGCAGTATAATAATTGAAGCGTGGGGATGTTAAAGTATTATGTTATCATCAATACTATGATCCTCAATCTTTTAATGGTGTTATGCTATTAATAATGCTGTCAATTTATAAAAGTAACGATATCAATATTGAGTGTGGTATGGACGCTATACTGGTGGACAGATGTTCCTTTTTCATTACTGACGATTATCCGAATTTTTGGACCACGTGCGGTCAGTATCGAAATAACCTACTTTACTGACAGTTTTAACAAACACCGACAGAAATACTGATCGTGTATTGGATCGTGTATTGGTGTTTCGGATAACTTACTGTCGGTATCGGAATAATAACAATAACCCTGACCTGGTAGGGCTGGCATAACAATAGCCATAAAAGGAGGGGGTTGGCCAAATAATGACGAATGGAAGGGGGATCTGTCAAATGATGAGTCATCACTTTATCAGAATTTGGATTAAAAACTTCATGTCTCGGTGAAATATTTTCCGTCCCTGATTATGTCATCACAGGGGGGGTGTTGTCCGAAAATCACCATTTTGTGATGACATAATGCTAAGGCTCCTACCTGTTCAAAACGTTGGACCTTATCAGTCAAAGAACTCAACAAACACTCGCCGGAAGATGGCTAATGTCAATTTCTAAAACGTCGTATTTTTTACGTCCTTTATAATTCGAAACAGGCCTACGTGTACGAAAACATCAAATAATACATTTTAAAATGTCAGTTTGGTAAATTGTGTTAACAACGAAATGGCTTGTCCTTGAACATTGTATGTGATCTAGACTATTCACTGACAGTGAAAACCAGTATGCACATACTGTACACGTAGACCAACTGTGGTTAATGGCATGATTTTTTTAATATAAAACAGCTGGCCTGTCAACGCTTATCCTTGTTTTGCAGACGCCATTATGTCTTCATATTAGAATGAATGAAATGGCTTGTAATCTGTATATCACGGACATAATGAATCCGCGTGACCATTATTTTTAAAAGAACCACCTGCGTGCCCTAATAAACTGTTGCCCAGTTTCAGATATTTATGGTAGGCGTTTTGGCGCGTGCTTAAATCATATTTTTCTGTTAACATGTCTTCGTGTGGCTGCGATATTTGCACATCATTTAGGACACGGAAGATCTTTGTGACAATAAACGAGAGTGCTCGTATGATTGCCCTGTAAGATCTTTTCATGAGAATGAATATTCTGAAAGGTGAAAGCCAAGCAAAGTTGCATACTGAAAGAATCCAATTTATTTTGTTCGCGCACGATTTTATTGATTTTTCAGTCTCTGGCAAATTGCTCGTGCGCACATATTTGAGTAAGGGTAATTTATTTCATATGCAGATTTTGTAATCATTATGCATGTGCTGTCATGCAAATCTTTTATGAATGCCGCGGAATATGTTTTTGACGAATTTTTACTTCTTGGAGCTGAGGGATCTGTCATCAAGCAAACGCAATTTTGTCAGCATTTGTCCAATTAGCTTTGCGATCAACTTATGATTCCATTCGTCATGCCCCTTTAAGTTTAATCGATGATTAACTGTCACGTAGCGTGTGTTGAGGTTTACACGTCATAATACAAAAATACAAAAAAAATTTACGTGTTAGAACTTTAGTAATATTATCTCAAAACTTAACCACACTTTTCTATAATGACAACATCCATGCAAGTGTACAATTTAATAAAACATTTCGGCTATGCTTCGTTATCTGACCCACTGCTGCCCTTCAGCATAGACTCTATGGGAAGGGGGGCTTCTCCTAACAGTTCGATGGCTGGCAGGGATTGCCTGCGATCAGGGCAGATGAAATTAGGCTATATATTACATTTTAGGTTAGTGTACACAGTACCTTAGGATTGGTTAGATTAGGATAAATTCAAGAAAGATAAACCACGCAAAACAAAAAAGGATAAATTCTGACAGCTGGAAAATGTGTCATTCTTGTCAACTAGACTAGTTGAAATACATGTATACATACTGTACTTAATGCACGTTTGAAGCGGAGCATATAGCATACAAAATGATGTCTTTAAACCCAAGTTACAATTTTAGATATTGTCAACAAAGCATTTGATTGGCTCTGCCCACAGTCATTTCATTTAGTCCACCCCTCATAGATGATGAGTGACATAATATTTGAACGTCCCCTCTCTCATTGAACTTACACATGAATGAGTTAATATGCCATGAAGCAGATTTTATCCTAACCTTAAAATTGAAACCCCTAAAGGGTGTTAATTTTCACGGGATGAAATGGAATGGTGCCAAAAACGTATCTGGGTTTTTTATAGAAATTGTAAAAGTTTATCGATGCCTATGACAAACTATGCACATGATGCAGGAATCGATTTAAGATTAAATTTTGTGCGCTGACTAAAATTGCATGGCAATTTTTTTTTCAATGCTTAAATTTTTGTCGTTTAACGTGGGTGGCGATGTGGGTTCGTTTTCGTCGAAATAGCCCGCGGATGTAATTACTCCCTCGTCACATGGTACATGTCATACGCAGCATGACAGCCTATTGGTTTCGACGGTTGAAGAATAAATCTGACATCAACGAGCAGAATTTTTATCCTGGTTTTGGGTGCAGGTCGAGTTTTCTTTCACTCTGACGTGCTTACTGGATGGATTCTGAATTCCCCAGTGGTGCATATCTAGGCCAGTAATGAAAAGTATGATTAAAGCTCAGTTTGAGACAGAACAGTGTTGGAATTGTTTGTTTCGGCAGCAGGATTTCCACGTTTGATTACTGTTCGCGAAACGGTTCATCTGCATCCAAAACTGGGATGAATTCCAACATGTCAGCATGAATGCAATTATTCCTGCATGGATTAATGCGTTGAATACTGCGGTACACTTGGATAGTGGACGCGCATCAATTTGCTTGCTGCCGCTCGGGATTTATCATGTTTAAGTCTTGTCGCAAACGCATAAAGGATAAGGTAGGCGTCTTGCAGTTCCACTTAATAACTGGTAGCAAATCTATTTGTTCTCTTCGATAACGCCTTTCCAATCCCGTTATTTTATGGAGTTTGTCACATAACTCAACGTAAGCTGCTTCCTAACGTCTTTGTTTTATCGCTTTCAGGTAAATCCTGTCAGTAAAGCCTCCAAGGAAGGCTTGCAAGAAGGAGATATAATCGAAACTATTAATGGGCAGCCGACGTCCAAATTACGAAACAACGAAGCTCATCAGTTGATAAGAAATACATTCGACCGTCTCCGTCTTTCAATCAGAAGGTAGGTGTCATGATATTCGTTTAATACATCTTGAATGTGGGAAATTAAGTTTCTTGACTTATCTTATCTGGGCATTCCGCCAGTATTTTTTGATGTAACTTTGTCAGGAGTTGTATAGAAGTTGAGCTAGATGTTAGCACTACGTTCCTAGATGAAATGCGAGTACACTGTAATGCTGCCAACTGCATAAAATTGAAAAATTCCATTATTTTTGCTACTGTTTTTTTTTTTCAAAAATGTCGCCTACGCTGTTCTCTAATGAAATGCTTAATATTTCCATGGGCCAACGTTAAAAATCTCACAAACAAACAAATATTACCATGAAAACAATTTTGTCAAATGTGGGCTAAAATCCATTTTTGGATATCCTTTTTAAATCCATCGTTTCAGAAAGCGTTCTTCAAAACGTTTCTCGTTAGGGGTTTCTTAATTGTACCGTAATACCTCTTTTGTGATCTAGTTTTAAAAAGAATTTCTCCACAGTTCTTACATTTTTTAAACAGTTTGACTCCACACTTAAAAATTATCGCACTCGGTATTTTGGGTAACTTAATGAACTATCGCTTAAGGCCTTCCCTTGATTAATTATAAGACTAAACAATTTTTTACAAGCTTGAAGACCAAATATCATAATCTCATTTTTTGTGAAATAGATTTTATTAAAGTTTCCCCTTATTCACCTTATTGGTAACATTTAAAAAATTACATGATGTCATCAAGATCCTCGATTCCCCGGTAGGTAACAACATATCGAATTTGTATACCACAGACCTTTAAAAGCACTTGGTCTGCAATTGGTCGGTGTGATTAAACAAAGAAATCAGCCCCCTCCAAAAAAATTATGATGTGCTCGTAGGCCACTGTAGGTACACTTTACAGTCAAAATTCTGAAAGGGGTACTTTGCAGTGAAAAGGTTGGGAAACCCTGTATTAGAACATCTAATTAGGAAGATACATGCTTGTATATTATAACTTGTAAATCTTAAAGTTAACACATTCCCAAGGCCACATTAAACAGATGCAAAAATAAACGTCCATGTGTGTGAGTGCGTGTGTGTGTGAACGAGAGAAATCCTTGGTCACCAAATTATGAACTCATTACAAGTATAGTGGGATGGTCGAGCAGAACTGTAAAATTAATTAACACGATAAGGATGTAAGCTTAACAGTAGAAAACAGGCAGTTGTTGTTGTCTTGCACATGTATAACGATGAGTGGCGTCAAATCACAACTTGGATGAAACGATGTTACTTATTGTTTTAAATTAAATTTGCACTTGAATCTTAAGGAGTAATGTAGGGTAATGCATTTCTTTGCTTATAATAAATTAACCAGTGAGCCAACATCTGCAAGTTTTGTATGACGAATTAGAAAAGTTATGAAAGTTTTATGTTGTTTTATGTCTTGTGTCATAGTAGTTTAGCTCATTTTATAACATGATCCATTACATAAGATGACAGTTTGCGTTTGATAAGGGCATTTTGGTATCTAAAAACGAACAGTCTCAGGTTGTGCTCTTATGTCGTGAGATCATATCGGCAAAATTCGAACAAGTTTTCGCAAAATCGACTTTTCTAAGTTGTCTCGAGTTGCACCAAGCTACCTAATAGCATGCTCTTTAGGGAGCAGTCTTCGTGGTATTTAAGGGAGCTTTTGCAAATCATTTCTTACATCCTGAAAGTCAACATAACGTTATTCCTTTTGCAAACAAGTTTCAAAGTTTGGTGAGAAAATTCCTATTTCTAAACACGTTTATATAAGTTGTTGATTTTCGTAATGGCAAAACGCTTATAGAAAGATTACTGGTTGAAAATCACATTTAAAACTAACGGTGTTATTTTGGTTTATTTAATTTAACGTTTCCAACCCTTAAAGAACCAGTCGCATTCCAAATATTATGCAGATTCGATGTTATTGGCATGCTGGATCCCATTTCGTGTGTTTATTTACTTACTGCTTGCAAGAAGGGTATTTATTTGCCAGCTTAATGCATTTACATACATGCGTTGACAAGCCATTTCCAAAGATATCTGAAACGGTTTTGTTGAGAACTCGAATGATGGCTTGCTCTGGTTGGGGATTCAATTGTTTCCTTGACGTCATTCAGCGTCAAATTGAATGCAGTCCCTTGACTTTTATCTCTTACAATAAGACACTTAAAGAAATGTGTAATGGTAGATGTTGCGTCGTATACAGTTTGTTGGTGATATCGATTTTTAAAGTACATATAGCTGCTTTAGGGCGACAAAGGGGACTTGACTGGTATGATTTACAAAATTCTATTAAAATGTCTCATTGAGCAATTAGTTTTCGTGTATAAGTAAATACCAGTTTGCCACTTCGTAAAACACAGGTTGTCAAAAGTGCCAGATCGTATTATCTTCTTTTAATCTAATGTATGTAATTTGCACCATTGTCATTTTGTTGCTTTGTGATTGGAGAGTCATTGAATATTTTCTTTTCAGGAACCCGAAGAAATCCGATCCATCGACTTCCAAAATGTTCAGATCCAGCACAAGTATCGAAGTTAACAGTCCCACGAGTGAGTAAATAAATCATTATTGCATTCATTTGGCAGGTACATGTGTACATGTATTGATTTTCCTAGACGCAGGTCTAAGGCATGGCATTGAGAAAACTGTGCCATTCTCGGGCGTATCGCATAACGAAATTGGCTATTGTCGCAAACATATCATAGAAAATCACTCGGCGAGACTAATTTCTTTGTCATCTTTATCACCAAGTTGCAATGGAGATTTTTTTGTTTTATGCAACTATGGACTGAATTCTAAAAAAACTAGATGGCATGTCGAAACTTTGATAATTTGACGAAACAGGATGTTCGACAATGAAAACATTTTTTGTGCGCCCAAATTGTTGGTGTGCATTTTTCGGTTTTGGTAATGTTTTGCAAAATCAAACACGCTACGTGCAATCAATCACCATATTTGAAAATTTAGACCATAATCGTTACCAGTATTATGCTCTGACAGCTTTGACAACTAAAGTAACTATTTCTGAAATTCATTATTTTTGTAGCAATAGGGACTATTTTGATGAAATTCTCTGTTGTATGGTAGTGTACTTCATTGTTAGTTTTTATTAACCTTCGTACGTTGACGTTTCTCATTGGCAAATTGCTCTTGTGATATCGTGTTAGCTGAGACTAGGAAACCACTGAAGAATTTTAAACATGAGCTTTGGCTAATTGGTTTAAAATTAATGGTCAGCTGAAGTTAATTATAAAACTGCTTAGATAATATTGTTGGGTGAAAGGAACTTGTTCCCTTCTGGTAATGAGCCATAGTTGAAAAATATACGAGTGAATGCTGCGAATATAATTGTGACTTGAATATATAATACATGCTTAGTGCTTTCTAATTGCTGGTAAGTGCTCTTGTCGTTATGGAGCCCCTAACCACCCTAAATACTCAGTAAAGGAATGCACTAACAGGTAGCAATAAGTGCAGTATTCATCTGAGAATTTAGAAACCTATATCAAAGTCTTCGAAACTGAATTGTCATGTCGGATTTATTTTAGAATCTGGCGTTGTGAAAGCCCCTCAGCAGGCCCTAAAGTTACTAGACAGTTAGAGAAATTTCGTACGAAATGTTAACTTTTGACGTCATTTCCTGTGCCAAAAATGTGTTTTCGGCGAAATGTTAAGAAAACTACACATTTCGTTCGAAATCT
>JAQGAF010006523.1:0-10054 GCA_034687865.1 Kryphioiulus occultus | reverse complement strand
CAAATGTTGACTCTTCTCTACATCCAAATGTTGACTCTTCTCTACATCCAAATGTTGACTCTTCTCTACATCCAAATGTTGACTCTTCTCTACATCCAAATATTGAAAATTCTCTACATCGAAAAATTCTCTACAATGACTTATTGATAATTACTCACATCCGAATATTAAACATTTCTACATCCAAGTTTTGAAAACTTTTTAAATACAAATGTTAAACATAATTTTGAAATTTACGATCAACTATGGATAATTTTATAAATCTCAATGTTGACTATTCTCTACATCCAAATGCTGGCTATTCTCTACATCCAAATGTTGATTATTCACTGTTTCCAAATATTGAAATTTGTCTATATCAAAGTTTTCTCTACAACGACATATTGAAAATATTTAACATCCAAATTTTGAAAACTTCTTAAATACAAATGTTAAAAACGCTTTAAATCTAAATGTTGAACATACTCTAGATGCAGTGTTGAGAATTCTCATCATTCAAATAACCTATTGAAAATGTGCTAAATCCAATTTTTATCTGAAGCCAATTTTGAGTGTACTCTAAATCCAATAATGAAAATTCTCTAAATTATGAACTACATGGATTATCTTATAACTAGAATTTAAGTAGGGATTTGACGCTAATCTCAACAGCGTCAATAGCGTTATATCCCATTAAGTTCGCTTAGTGCCTCTTGTTTGTAAACGCCATTCTGGAAAAACACGTATCGAAGATCCAAGTTTCCTCGCAATTCCGTTTAACTTTGCTCGTTAAATTCTGTTACATTAAATTGTTTTAACTCGGCTTCATCCTGTATTTTGAGGACTTCATAGTTCTTGATCCGACTCCATATTTCTCCAAAATGTTGTAAGGGACTAGCATTTCGTGGAGGAAATTAACGCGCCATTTAATCCCCACGCTTAATTGGAAATTTTTGTAATTTTTTCTAAAGGGTATCATTTTCTTATAACGATCAAGGGCCCATGTTGGGAGGATCGTTCGTTGAAAACTGATGTTGGCCATTATGCAAAATTCGTCCTCTTTGGGAGCACCATAGGAGAAAAAAAAATGGCGATTGATAGATTTAAGACGACTTATCTGGCGTTTGCCAGCATATGTTTAACGCCGCAGGAAGTTGTAATTAAGAAAGTCATTTGCATAAATTAGCGTCCAAATTGTTCTCAGTTTCGCTTATTAATGACGTTACTAACCTAGTACGGATATAGGGCTCTGATGCTTCAACTTGAGACTCAGTGAACACAATCAATGCTCATGCACAACATAATTTGTTGAATTTGTGTTAGTAGATATTGATGAATTTGAGCATTAGCTCAAACTCGTATGTTTGGTGTATCACATATGTATCACCTTAAAATTTTCAGCATTCTGTACAAATACAGAGTGATCGTCAAGTTCTACTGGGTTCCCTCAGATCTGGAAAACTTTGAAAACCTGGAAACGTCGTGGAAAACTGATTTATTTTGAAAAAAGTCAGGGAAATTCAACAAATCATTAACTACTTTTTTGTTAGCACTAAAATCAAGAAATGGCAGGCAATTCTGAGGAAGAAATTCTAAAAACTAATCTAAATTTGCAGTTTTTTTGTGGACATTTTTGTTAGCTCCTATTTATAATGAGGGCAGGTCTTTATGATCACCCTGTATATCTTCGTTTTTCTTCCCTTTTTTGTACAGACACCAAAGATCTTTTCCCCTGTAATGTCATTTAAGTAAATGACATTTGTCAGATACGTACCCGGACCGTTTGAAATGGGTTTCTAGTGCATTCCTAATTATCATTAAACGCATTATTTGGTTTGGAAGCGGAATTTTTTTCTTAGTAATTTCTTATCTTACTGAGCCCATGCATGCCGCACGTACACTTCTTCAAGTATGCAAAGCCTTATCATAGGCCTTCAGTGTATATTCCGTGTACTGTATAATTTGATCATTTTTATTTTACCATTCCCAATGATGGTAATTGAATGAATTTTTTACCTACGCAAACATAAGGCTCTTGTGTACCCAGTGCACCCAGTCGAGCTGCAATAACTGTTTCTTGGCAAATAACATTGAATTCATGGCCAGGCCCATCCCTATAGATAAGTGCATGCTTTTAAACAGCGTAAAATATAGATTGTGAGCATCCCATGTTATACGCTATTGTACGTATGGTTGTTTGTAATTGCGTCTTTCGGCGAGTTGCATTGCGGAGATTATTTTCAGGAAATTATAAAATAAATATGAAGCCTGCTCTCACTGTATATGGGCTCACGTACGAAATATTATACTGAATTATAAAGAGCAGTTTTCTTGAAGAGGCAATTAGCGTGCACTGTTAGGTTTCTTAGATCTTTTTCTTTAATTCAACGATAAAATCTCGACTGTCTTGTATTAATTAAGTGGTCTGGAAGCAAAACTCTGTCTGCAATAAAAATAAATGATAAGTTTCGATATGCAGCTGTCATATAACATAGCTAGATCGAATTAAATATCCTTATTATTCACTGATCCGTGATTATAGCGATATAACGTTAAAAACGTGATTAGCAATTATTTCTGTATTTTGTAGGCCTAATTTGATTAAAAAAGAGTTGGTAGTTTTTGTAAGCTTAGCCACTGTAAACCGAAAAACGTTGATAAGGAGGAATACAATTTCGACCGGTTTTCAATATTTTCCAATTTATTTAAAAAAAATGGTAGTTTGTGTCAAATTAATAAAGCTGTCTGGAAGAAAACTGTTTGCAAGGTGAAAAAACGGATAAGTTTCTATAAGCAGCTAATGCCAGCTATCATATAAAATATCAATAACGAATTAAAAATAAAAATTGTTCATTGATCCTTGAATTAATAGTGATAGCTCAAAATAATTAAATTCGAATTAAGCCAGAAAAAAGTTTATAAGGGAAGGGAAATTACGAATGCGTATATCGGTAGTAGATTAATTAAAACTTTTCGTTATATGATGCACATGTGGTTACAGCGCCACCTACTGGCACTCGCTATGAACCAATTGCATGAAATAAAAACATTTGATTTTCTACCTTTCTCCAAAATGTTTTTGGAAACATATTTCCTTGCTATTATTGGCGATCTAAATTTTTATAAAAAAATCCCTCAACATTTTCTTATATTGTTATTACCCCCCCCCCCTCTCCCCCCCCCAAAAAAAGATAAATAAAAATTCACGGAAAATATATTTCCAGAAACCATGGTTTCAGAAATCATGTTTCTAGGAAACATTTCCTAGCTAGGTGTGGACAAGGCTTAAATACACGTATTTTCTTTTCGCAGTACGTATATCGTATTTCGTTGTTTTTCCTTTTTCAAGCCGAACCAACTATAAATCGATAAGTTCTGATAATAACAGCGGCAATAATAACGTTGTGGTTAAAAATACTGCTCGTTGCCTGGTGAATAAGACGAAGCACGCAGTCGCCATGTTTGGTTTTAATGCTCTATCTATTGATAAGCATTTGATATCGTTTTAATGAGTACATACAAGTTGCGGAGTGTATCCATTAAAATGCACCCAGCGTATGTAAGACTTCCATAGGATATGTCGATCAACTCTGCATCTTACTTTATATGCAATGGATATACGTTGATTGATGTCATTGGGAAGGTCTGTATCACTCAATTAAAGAGAATATTGTATTCTGTCTGCACTTAAAACGAGCAAATTTTGGACCTAAACTGACCTAAAAACATAATTTTTATTTTATAAGGCATTGAAAAGTCCACAAATTTACATTAGGGTAATGAAGGCATTGAAAGTCATGAGATTTCCATAAGGGTCATGGAAGGCATTGAAAAGTCATGAAATTAACACCAGGATCGTGGAAGGCATTGCATGACAAGTCGTGAAATTTACATAAGGGTCATGGTAGGGATTTGCATTGCAAAGTCATGAAATTTATAAATGAGTCATGGAAGGCATTCAAATCCTGAAATTAACATTAGGTCATGGAAGGCATTGAAAAGTTATGACATTAACATTAGGGTCATGGAAGGCATTGAACAGTTCCGAAATTTTACATTAGAGTCATGGAAGGCAAGGAAAAGTTATGGAATTTACAGTAGGGTCAAGGAAGGCATTGAAGTCCTGAAATGAACATGAGGGTTATAGACGGCATTGAAAAGTCCTGAAATTACGACTAAAGTCCGTTATTTCTGGCAATTTTTTTATTCAAGTTTCGTCTGTGGAGTTAATTGCTGTCAATCTTAGGAAATCGTGGAAAATATTCATAAAATCCGTTATTCTTGGTAGAATTTTTCAAAGAAATAGTAAAATTCATCGTTTTTGATGTTTGTTTGGGGATTTAGTTTGAACAATTTTGCCTACTGGCCGCGTTTAATTACTATTATTACTAAATATTGTTTGTGATGGAATTGTGGCTTAATTAACCTTAAAATATATCTGAACCTGGAAAAATTAAGTATGACTCTGGAAAACCCTGAAAACTCAGGGAATTTCGTTTTCAGAAATTAGTAGTCACCATTATAATTGCATATGTAAACCTGAGTAAAAATCAAATTATCAAAATTAGATGTTAAAGGATGAATTTTAACCAAAATGTGTATTCAAAATTAAATGACAAATGATGGCTTTTAACCAAAATTGTAATGAAAATTAGACGACAAATGATGGATTTTAACCAAAATTGTAATCGTTAAAATTACTTCTTGAACCTGGAAATGACCCTGGAAAACTCGGAATTTCGTTTTCAGAAATTAGTAGTCACCATGAGAATTGCATATATGCAAAACAGAGTAAAAATGAAATACACGTATGCGTTTCGTATCGTACGCTTTGTAAAGGTCGTGACACGTTAAATGCTGCTCAACCGTGAGAAAACTTTAAAAATACTGCATATTAAGGTTATTGTTTGATGCCGTGATCTTTTCGGTGATAAGATTTGTTAAAGATGGCGTGTTGAAGAGCAGTATGTTTAGTTGTACACGTGTAGTGCATGTTTTAATGCTTTCTCATGGCGATTCTAAATCAGTGCGTAGTGAATTGGTGTTGGATGAAGAGCATTCATCCAAAATCGTCTGAGTATTTTCTTCCATACAGTTTTGCTCAGCTTTATGGCCTTAGCGGGGGCGGATTGAATCAGTGCTCCGAATCCGTTAAAATTTGTAGCATCTTGTTACATGCTTCGCCACATTTCTCCCGTTTAAATAATAAGCTGCAGCGAGTTAATGGCCAGGAAGAAAATCTGTTTTATTTTTCTTCTTGATCCCATAAGCGACGTAAGACGTTCGCGCTTGTGATCGAAGAAAGGAAGCCTTCGTTGTTTAAAGAGCTAGTGTCCATTGGAGAGCTGAGAGCCAAAGTTACCATCGAGAGAGATTAACGTCTCAGGGACAGGTTTAAAAACTTCTCTCGATGGTAACTATCGCTCTCCGCTCCCAAATGCTGAGTCATATGGGAATTAAGATATACGGTATCATATGGACCATTTATGCCCCCGTGTAAGAAGACCATATATGGAAACATTTACGGTAGATAAAGCCATAAATGGCCGCATAATCGAATATTATGGAAACTATGGCCACTTATGGAAAATGTTACATGTATATTAATATTACCAAGAATAAAGCCATATATGGCTGCATGTATGGTCATACTGTATGTGGCAAATGTTTTAAATGACTTCAACTTGAGTGGCTTTATAAATCTAAGTTTTCAATTAATTACCATATTAATAATCCAGCCTGATTTATGATAGTGATTCCTATAATTTTATTTTGTTAATTGGAGTTAATTCTAAGTTCTCTTTACCCCAATTTCTTTACTCCGCACTAACTTCTGTTTATCTGTAAAATTGAACCGATACAATTTTCTGTAAAAAAGTTTCTATGAACAGACATACTGTATCAAGATATCTGATCATATGCTGATATACCGTATACGGTTATGCATGGGCTTATACGAGTATGTATTGACGAACTGTACTGAATTGACGTATGGATGATATGTACGACTATATCTGCACATATGGTATGTGGAAATGTGTGGTTATCCCTCACCACCACCACCCACGAAGATGGGACTTCCGGTTAGTTACTAGTCTTGCCAATCAGCAGGATTGAAATTGTTGTCCCGGGGCCATTTAGGCCGCCCGGGACACTGGTCAGGGCGCGACATATTATACCGAATTGGCAACTCTCGTATCGACCGTGGCGCCCCCAGTGCCACTCACTGTGTTTTTCCCTCTGTTCCAAACCCCTCAACTTATTCGTTAAACGCTGTCTTATCGTCGCCAGGCGGTGGGGGGCGCTGCGGGCGGGGGTGGCTAATCATTAGGAAAATGGTGTTTGCGAAGAGCATTAGCTTCATAATCGATCAATCCGGTGCGGATTCCATTAACCCCCGGGTCCACGTTAGTTACCGGTTGGGGGCGCTGGTGGCAGACCCCCCAAGACGTTGGTTGGACGTCGTCGATCGATTGGCCTAAGTGACGTCACGGATGGAATGAATGGGTTCCTAAATCAGAAGCCGTTTGATGGATTCGGGTTTGGCCCAATGGCAGACACTCACTCACGGAGGATTAGCGGTGGTTTTGTTCTTCCATGATTCCAGATCAGTATTAATGGCAACCATTTGGGTGATGGAGTGTCTCAGAGGCGATTTGGCCGAGTGCTGGACAGGGGCGATTAGGATGGGGTTGGAACCTGCGATGACCACTGCCCAGCCGTGAATCGTTTGGTGTGCTAATTGCTAAACGCTGCCATTAAAACGCTCGTTTCTCCAAATTTCATTTAATATCGCTATTTTATTGGCGCTGTGTATCGAGAGAGGAAACTTCTGGAGGAAAACCTCTGTAAGTTGACCACCAAAGGGAATGTCGCACACTGGTCAACATAAGGTGGTGGTCTACATATGGAACGAGGCTTGTTCTGACGCAGGATTTTAATTTCGTGAACTGCATTTACTTACATTTTAGAGTAACTATCCATCAGTCATGGATCATTCATGGATAATCTTATTAAAATGTTCATAATGTAGTACCAGTATTGCTAACGTGCTGCAAATTTATCCAACAATTACACGTACTGTACAGTAGTACTGGAATTTTGACAGAGCACCACCTTAATGCAAGTCCAAAATGAACTCTTCTACCTCTTTAGAAACTGTTGCTGGTCAGGGGTGCACAATATACAGCAAGTTTTGCAAGCAGCCTGTACATTTAATCATCTATGACTTTACATGTTGTTACCATGCTGGTCAACATACAGAGAGTAAATTACTAGTGTGTCATAGTCCAAGTGGTCAACCTACAACATACAGAGGTGCAGGTGGTCAACATGTAGAGGTCATCTTCCGTTGAATTAATGTGGTGACTGTCCGGTCAGTTAAATAGTGGTCAACATAGGGAGGTGGTCAACTTTGGAGGTTCTACTGTGTGGTTAGACCAGGACCCTGTACCACAAACGTGTACAAGTATCAGTGTACAAGTTACAAGTGTACTTGTATGTAATGGAAAAATGTGGGCTTGTGTAATATACTGTATCTCAAGAAATTTGACGCGTTGCTTACAAAACCTGGGCATGTTAATCTGAAAAACACATTGCTTACATTGCCTGTACTTGTTAATCCCAAGAAACATTGCTTACAATTCTACTTTGAATTCCTGCACCTACCAATCTCAAGAAACACGTTGCTCGCAATACTTTTACTCGCTAATGTACAGTATGTTGCATTCCAATTCAGTCAATAAGTTCTTATAATGTCATTTCTAAAATAGCGTAAGTCAAGTCGATTCACCAAATCCCTTTTATGGCGTCCTGAGGGGTGGGCTAAGATCGGCTGTGGGGAGGTAAGGTCCCCTAGCAGAAAACCTCATTGCTTTTAGTCGCCATTAATGGCATCTTTTTGTTGGTCGATGGGCACTTTGACTTGATTACTAGTAAACGAGTGAAATGACTGCGCCAACGTCATCTGTTCGATCAGGGTTTATGCGGCGAATTTAGGTCCCAATCCCGAAAAGCAATTTTGGGGTGAGGGTGGGGGTGCATGGGTACAATGGGGAGAAACGGCCCGTTCGACATTATGAGGGGCCAGAAACCAGTTAAATTCAATCGAAAACAGTTATTGACCAAGTTAAAAATGGCAACTTCGTGGCATGGGATGGCCAAAATGAAATCGAACGTCTAATGAAATGGACCAGTGAAATGACCAGTCGCTGACCGGTCGAAAAGATTGCCATCGAAGGCGTTTAACTCGTGATTACTGCCAGTTCGGACCGGATGACCACAGACGTCCGCGTTCAGCGAAATTAAGGCGGGAAAATAAAGCGAGTGTCGCTGACCAGTGGTCATTCGGACGTAATGAAAATGTTGCTGGTGCCTGATTAGACGATTACTTTTGATAACCGATGATAATAAATTCAGTGTGCTGACCACTGCATGGCCAGCGTGAAATTACGCCCAACGATGACCACTGGGTGGCCACAGACTGGCTAGGGCGAAGACTACATCTTGAACTAACGAGTTTTGTAAATGAAAATTTCTCAGTTTTCGCGTTTAAAAGGTAGTTGAAACATGTTTGTACATAAGCTTACAGTAAACACCAATGACAAGCTCTAAGTGAGTTCAATGAGTTGTTTTTGACCTCTGGACAAGCAGGATGTGGCGTGCATTGTGCGGTTAATAAGGAAGGACGATTTAAATGGACCTGTCATCCTTCCCTTGTCCGGACATTTTGGAAGAGAATGAAGGGCTAACTGACGAGAATTGAAAGCTTGCGATTCGCAGATTTGCGAAAACTGATTCGAAAGGTTAAGGGTCAGAATGCATGGGCAAGTTCTGGGGTCTCAGTGGAGAATGCCTGGAGTGATACAGTATAGGCCTATGCATGTGCATCAGGGAGATTTTAGTATTGTACCGGTATGTCATACACAAAATGTGATTTTCAGATAACCATACCCTTAGTGTCAACATTCGTCATTATGTTCTCCCCCAAGTGATAGCATTCATTGATCGAAAAAATTCGAATTGATAAAATTTGTAATAAAATTTAGATGACATGAATTTAAAAAAAGGCATATGACAAATGATTGGTCTTAACCAAAGTTAGATGACAAATGATTGGTCTTAACCAAAGTTAGATGACAAATGATTGGTCTTAACCAAAGTTATGTGATGAATGATGGATTTTAACCAAAGTTAGATGACAAATGATGGATTTTAACCAAAATTGTTATCACAATTAGTTGACAAATATACATGTAGCTTTACCAAAATTGTTATGAAAATTAAATGTCAAAAGATGAATTTTAACCAAAATTGTCATGAAAATTAGATGACAACGGATTATTTTAACGAAAATTGTTTTCAAAATTAATGAAAATCATGCATTTTAACGAAAATTGTTTTCAAAATTAATGAAAATCATGCATTTTAACGAAAATTGTTATCAAAATTAGATGACAACGGATGATTATAACCGAAATTGTTTTCAAAATTAAATGACAAATGATGCAATTTAACCAAAATTATCAAAATTAGCCGACAAATTATGGATTGCAGCCAAGACTATTATCAATATTAGATGACGAAAGATGGATTTTTGGATCTGATTGATGGATGATGGATTTTGAACTAAATTGTTGTCACAAACAATTGTTATCTCGAAAATATGATGACGTAATATTTTAACGTACCCCTTAGGGATAGCATCGAGAATAAGTTGTATCACCAGAGAAATGGTAAATTTTTAGTAAAAAAAATGTCTCAGTATTTGATTAACCCCACCTCCCCCTGTGTGAAGACGTCGTCACACAGTAATACTTGAACGTTTCCTTAACTGTAAATGGGAACTAATTCACAAAGTTCACTAATTTACTTTTGGGCAGGCGATTTTCCCTGTGTGGCCGCTCTTTCGGATGAGAGTTTAAACCGAAGTCCCGTGCGGATGCCACTTGCTCTCCGCACGTTAAAGATCCCTCAGGGGGGCGTATTCCTCCCTGCGGCTAAATTTTCAGGTGGACGGTCTGACCCCTGGCGTTTGTGATGGGCCCAATAGGTGCGAAAATAGGCCAACGTTAAA
>JAQGAF010006522.1:0-10059 GCA_034687865.1 Kryphioiulus occultus | reverse complement strand
CAAATTAGCCCTACGTCAAATGTACTAGTAGTACCAGACAAAATGTCGTCTCAATTGTTGAAGAAATTTACGTGAAAAAGTATATTGGTA
Source organism: Kryphioiulus occultus (assembly GCA_034687865.1). NCBI lineage: Eukaryota > Metazoa > Arthropoda > Diplopoda > Julida > Julidae > Kryphioiulus > Kryphioiulus occultus. The sequence goes on along the minus strand of JAQGAF010006522.1, from coordinate 9,969 downwards.
ACACTGCGTGACGTCAAACTGAACGAATTTAAAGCCTCATCCCTTGTTCCAGGAACGAGGGATGTTGATCCCTCGTTGTGATCGAGTTTCACCCATCCTTACAGAGTACAGACTGCAAATTCCAAACGAGTTTCGGTGAGTAATCTCGTTTGAAACGTCCTGTCTGAACGAGGCTTCATACGGATCACATTCGAGTATTTAAATACGTTAACTCGCAGTAATTGAAAGGAAATTTTATAGCTAGATTCGCGAACTGGAGGATATCAAAATTGCGGTCGCGAACGTTCGAAACGTCACATTCTGGAATTTCGGATCACGTGACACCGGATTTCGTTCGGTCAGCAGGTGGCGCTGTGGGTTTGAAGCTACAGTGTGTCCGAAACGTACACGTTCCAGTCAAACACGATGGTAGCTCGAATACACATTTCTAAAACAAAATATGACCATTAAATAAATGATTTTTAACCTATATTTTATAGTAACCTAATTATTTCTCAGAATTTGGTTGACCCCTTCTGTCACATTCGAGTAGCCGCCACCTCCTTACGTGATGACGTACAGCAGAACCTGTCAAAACTAATATTCTCCGGACCGTTGCAGAATATTAGTTTGGACAGGTAGAGGTCAGGGGCCTGCCACTCGGAAACTATCTTTGTTAACCGTATACATAGCGTCCCCACAAATGCGGGAATAATAAAAACCAATGTAAAAATTATTAAATATCAGGTTATGGAGGTTTATTAGATTTGACACGGGCCACACCCCAGGGCCGGCATCTGATGTTAGTTTAGAGTATATTACTTTATACAGGTTCAACAGTTACAAGTTGTGAGACCAACAATAACCAATGCAAACATTATTGAGCATCAGGTTATGGAGGTCTCGCGTTGGGATCAGCACCTGACATTATTTTATAGGTTATACTGTATTACAAACAGCAGTATTAATTTACAAAAGTTTTGGGACCATAACAAATTTCCGAATATCAGGTTATTGAGAGTATTAGTTCTAACATTGGTCCCACTTTAGAAATAGATCCTGACATTAGCAGTATTTGTTTAGTTTCAGGTTGACATCAGGTTATGAAGGATTATTAGATCAAATTTGGGCCCCACATCAAGACCGGCACCTGATAATAACTTAAAGAGAGGAAATTACTTTAGAAAGGTTCTAATGTAAAAACCAATGCAAAAATTATCGAATATTATTTTTTAGATCCAACATGGGTCCCAGGTAAGAATCGGCACCTGACATCAGTTTAGCGACGATATTAATTTATGCAACATTTGTTTAGACAATTTCTACTTTATCGAATGAAACTGTTCAAAAACCCAAGGTTTATACCATTTAAGGTCCTCGGCAGGGCTCCATTGTTACCTTCATTTTTAACTCAACCGCAGCAGTTACCCCTCGTACCCCTCACCCCCACCCCCATTTCCATAACGTTTTCCTCAGCACCGAAAAAGCGCCAGGGAGATTCCTGAGCCATAACATTATCCCGCTTAATGAAGTGTTTGATGAATACTTAATGCTCAGCTGCACTAGCTCCACCAAGCAGAAAATAAGAGAGGGGATCCCCCTCGGGCCCCCTAGCCATAAACCCAACGTAAGAATGCTCGGAATGCATGGACCGTCTCCATCTCCTAGCATCGTTCTGCCTCTACCCCTCGCAATTCCTGGGGGTAAAGACTGGGGGGTGAGAGGGGGTTGGGGGGTCCACCCCAGGAAACGCCAGGAAGGTGTCTCTCGTGCATTTCGCATTCAGTTCGCTTGCGCACTCGACTGTGTCATTATGCCTCCTCGGATGAGGGAGCCGCTTCCCCGTCCCCCTAGCCCTCAGAGCACCCCTGGGACCCCCGGGTGAACAGTAAGGAAAAGCGAGGATGAGGGCGTCGCGCCTGGATGCCCCAACGGGGGGACCAGGGGCCCAAACCTTCAGGGGCGGCCATCTTGGAGAGCCAGTGATTGATGCGAATGGGATCCCCCTGGCGAGAGGGGCTTAGGACAAGAAAAATGGCACCCCGTGCAAACGAAGGGGGGGGGGGACCCACGAATGGAGGCGCCACCTGGGTTCTTCGAGGGGAAGTTCCCCAGGATTTAACGTACAAAAAGCCAGTGTTAGGGAGGAAAACAACGTCGCTAGATGGCGCTTGCAGAATTACGAAACGTCCAAGAACTGTCGTACAGAGTTCCCATTCAAATTCTCAAGTCAATTTATCAGATGACTTTTCAGTCATTTCAAATCACCTGACATTTTTTAGAAATGGATTTTATTCCAAATTTTTATTTCAAAAAAAGATGATGGCTAATCAATTGGCTGATGAAAACCATATCAATTTCTCTGACGTTTCTCTGATTTTCCAGAAACTGGGAACTTTGTCATGAAATCGTAACTTTCAGACCCATAACCTTCACATTGACAACAAGTTAACACACTTGTTTTTAGTACATAGTGGCTGACTAATGGGGGGTGTATTATGGCTGACTACTGGTGCTAATACCAGGTATGTATCCACCTTGGGCGCCAAACCCAGTGAAGGGCACTAGGTTAGGTTAAGCTTTGTCTAAGCATCTAACCTAACCAAATTATTTTTATATTTTCTGTATTTTCTGTAGAAGTAAATGTTTCAGTGTATTAACTGCTTAAACAAAGAATTAGTCAAGGTGGATACATACCGGGTTAATACCCTGTTACCCTATATAAACAGGCGATAGAACACAAATTCAGAACATTTTTTTTAAATGGACCATTTCATTACAATTTCTATATAAAATTGGTTGCCATCTTGATTTTTGTGTCCACGTATAATTACCATGTAAAATGTATCAAAAATTTGGAGAATAATTTTCCCTGACTTTATTATGGTTCACACATAAATTTGCAACTCAATTTCCCTGATTTCCTGACCATTGTGTGAACTATCACACTTCGCCACTGCTTCCAAGTTAGCAGCTTTTCGAACCCTCTTTTTTGATTCCATAAAGTTAAAAATTTGAAATTCAAAATATTTTGAATGTTTTTCCTGACCACATTTCATTTCACTGACGGTATGTACCCTGATTTTCCAATTTCCCTGACATTTTCAGGTCCTAATCTGGGGGAACCCTACACAAAGTTAGTGAGGGTACGGACAATGCGACAAAAAGCCAGAATTACGCAAAAACAGAGAAAAACCACGAACATCACGTGCGCAATGCCCCTTATGTAAATTTCGGTTAATTTCCCACAATAACATACAGAAAAAAATCTGGCCAAACCTCGGGGGGCCTGGGGGTGGTCATCGCCCCTGGGGGTGTCCCCTCAATCACCATCCGAAGCGGCTTAATTGCGTCACGCCGACTCGGACCGAGGGGTGAATATTAACCACGTGGGGGCGCAACACGAAGATTAGATTTAATGCAGCAGTAGCGCCACCATGTGCTGTCGCTGTAAAGGGATAAGGGGGGGGGGAATCCCCCGGGACGGCCTCCGCGCTCATTGCGATGCTGCGACGGCATCGGGTCTGGACGGCGACAAGAACGACGAAGGGGCCCCCGGAGGAGCCGCGAGACCCCGCATCCGAAATCGGTGGGCCGTGATTGGAAAACGAACGACCCCCTCTCAAAACTCCATTTGCATGTTGATGAGCGAGGAGGAGGAGGAGAGGGGGGTCCGACCCCTAAGCCCTAGCTCCATGGGTCCCAGGGGGGACCTTTTGCGCAGCGTGAAAATCCGCTGATCGTCGAAAGCGCCACCTGGCTGGGGGGGGGGGGGCACCCCTCGAGTCACGGGACAGTGGTGCATAGACAAAAATAGTTTCCCCTCGAAATGTCCAGAAATGACGAGTATCATGTCATCAGATGTCGAGATTAGATTCTGAGCTTTGAAATTTAGGACATTGTTTAGAAATTATTTAAAAGGGAATATTGAGTAAAAGGGTAATTTTTTTAGACCGCAGTATTTCCTTCTAGACTCATCTTTATGTTATAATAAAATAAAAAGAAGATAACTTGTGTAATTTGTTTTAACATCTAGGGAAATTTCTGCACTCCATCTCATGAACAAGTTACATTGTATTCCTTCTTTGGTTCAATCCTCTGGAATCATATTAGGACAAGTTTTTTAAGGAAAATTTGACACATTTTTAGGAAAATTGAAGATTTGTTTTAGAAATATTTAAGATTTTATCAGTAATATTTAAGATTGTTTTAGGAATAGTTCAGAATTTTTAGGAATATTGAAAACTCTTTTTGGAATATTTAAGATTTTAGGAATATTAACTACTATTTAAGGAATACTTAAAACTTTCTCAGGAACATTTCAGACATATTTCAGAATATTTAAGACATTTTAGGAATACTTAAGACATTTTTTCTGAATATTTATGACATTTTCTAGAAATATTCAAAACTGATTTGGAATATTTTTAGGAATATTTAAGACATTCTTGTAGGAATATTTCAGACGTTTAGGAATATTTAAACGTTCTAGGAATATTTAAGAATTGGCAGGAATATCAAGACTTTTGTGCCCCTTTTAGGATATCAAGAACTTTAGGTCTTGTTTGCCACCCCGTCAAGCTAGACTTCCCACATTCGTCATCATTTAAAACCTCTAACTTTGATCAGTTTGCAGATTTAACCCAAATTGACGAAACTAAACGGTCCTAATGCAAATAATTCGGTGACATTACAAACACTGCAACCCAATTTTCCGTGAACATTCCCTTCCCCAGCACCCGACGAAAGCCCGGTATGTGGGATGCAACGTCTGGTCACCAGAAACCAAGCAACTGTTTTTCAAAAAATTTAAAAATTCCTCCAGCATGTTTTCTGTGGGGGCCACATGGGCCAACGCGTACAAACGGCACGCTCGGTTTGCGTCGTAAATTAATAAATTCCCGTTAAGCGGCGGGAGTGTTGACATCCGGAATCGTCTTTCCGTCCTTTTTTTTGGGGGGGGGGTCACCCTCCTCGCAACCGGATGCTCTGGATACTGGGCCACACAAATCAAATATTAATATCGGATGCGGTAAAACACATTGGGACAAAAATTCCACCCGACCAGAGCTTTTTTGAGTATGAAAAACCTAGGGGGCGTTGGACCATATCACCATAGGGTTACTCCAGCATGGGGACAGTTTTTTTTAGAACTGGAATACAGCTCATGTATACAGCTTTTGACTAAACAAACAATGTCTAAAGAAATTTCCTCTCTAAACTAATATTGGGTGCCTGTGCCCAGGTGGGACCAGCGTTAAATCTAACAAACCTCCATAACCTGATATTTGATAATCTTTGAGTCAATGTGCTTTGGTAATGTGCAAATTACTAAGTGACTTTTTCACTTACTATAAATGCATGTATCAGCAAAATTTGGCTCGTTTTCAGCTAAAAAAGAATTTCCCAAGAGGTAGGTTTGCGCCCTACATGTCCAAACTAATAACCTCTCTAAACTAATATCCAGTGGTAGTTCCAATATGTTAGATTAGACAGGTTCTACTGTAACGAGTAACTTGATTATTATATTCGATATTTTTAACGGTTCATAGGCTTTTATAATCCACTCTAAGTTCGAACTCTGAGAAACATCTCCACAACAGCAGCGCTCTCCTCTCTGGGTAAAATCGACACCAGAAATCTGCGAGCGGATGTCCTAACGCCATCTAGCGAGAACATTTCGCAGAACGCATGCCGGGTGCAAACGAAGTTTTGATTGATACTGGAAAGACCACAGGCCACGGCAGGTTAACGTGCCGTGATTTATCATCAAATTATGTTATTATCTATTATCATTTTGTTTTTAATTTAAAATAATTATTAAAATTAAAAGCAAAATAACAAAAACCATATTACGGTTGCCAAACCGCTTTAAATGTAATTTATCTAACCTAACTTAGGTGTGGAAGTCACGTCATACATACCTTCGATTGTTCGTAGTTTCCGGCTCCAAGATCTCCGAGAATGTTCTCTCGGCTGGTGATGTTTCCCTGCTGCCGCTCCAAGTTCGCCGCTAATCGGGCCTGCACCTTCGATTCGATCAACCGCCAGGCCTGCGATTAAATTTGAAAAATAAAGCTGAGGCATAATGTAAAAATTCATTGCTAAATTGCATATAAACAAACCGAGGTAAAATTTCGGGTTTACCTTTTCAATGAGTGTAGCTCTAGACGTCCGTTCCTCTTCCCACTCGCCAACTTTGCGATTCCACGTGCGTTCTGCTTCCTCACTGTAACGATAGATAGTGAATTGGGGATATTACACAAGATTAAACGTGTCTGAAGCAACTAAGATCACAGCTGATTTTTAAAGGATTCTGGGAAGATTAGGCTGAACAAAATTAAAATTATTTAGGAGGATACTAATGTAAAATTTCATCGAGTGAAATTGTTGTTGCATTATAAATGGTGCAAACGTCACATTAAATCGCAACACTTCCCTTATCGATCAAACATTTAGTGAAAATTGCACAATCAACCATTAGCCGAGAAATGCAGGAAACATGCATACTGAGAACAAACTCACTGGAAAAGGCACTCGCTCTGCATTAGCTCGTACTGCTCCACCTTGAGATTTTGCGTTATCCGCTAAGAAACATAAGAAACCAAAATTAGATTGAGACTCAAAATGATGGGTAAAGAAGAATGTGCCAAGATGCAGTCAAATGAGGATTTGGGACAAAATAACGAATATGGACATTTTAAACATAAGGGCGACATTATCACTGGTACCGAGCAGTAGTGACTTACCAAGTGGATTTGTCCCAGATCGTTACAGAGCGAGGAATCCTTGTCGTCGATCAACCTCAGCACTGACAACATAGTCCCGATGAACCTTAAATCGAATTCCTGAAACGACATTGCAACGCATGCCCTATGAATTGGTCTGATCCAATTTGGAGGTTGGTCAGTCTAACGACAAAAGAAATCTTACCAACAGATGCTGGACAGAATGCGACTGGGTTTGAAGCTGAACTTTGTACGGCGGCCTCAATTTGTTTCTGAAACCCCGGAAAAAAAAATGTATGAAGATGGCTTCTGCCAAAGTTCAGCCAGCTTAACCCAATACGTCCTTACCCTCGATTTGTCAGTTCCGAGTGCATCAGCCTCTTGTCCAACTCCAACCTCTGCTGGGACATGCGCTGAAGTTCGGTCAATGCGTGCTGCAAAGCGGCGTATTCTTGTTTCAGTGCTGAGGCCTACGAAAACCGCAAATTCATCAGATCTCGCAGTTCAAGCTCATGATCGAGAATCTTACGGCAAGCTAAAATGAATGAAAACCATACCTCTGTTTCTGTCCACTTCATGCTCTCTACTAAATCGTCCACGTTTCTCCTCATCTTTTGTTTCACAATTTCACGGCAGCTATCAGGAGGTGCATCGACCCTTGAAGCTGATGAACCAATGCGCTCCACTGTGACCGGTGCATCAGTCTGAGTCTCACTCTCTGTTCTCTGAGTAATCGAAGCTTCGATCTGCGGAGAAGCCGGCAAAGCCCTCCGCTTGGAACAAACCTTGCCATCACTACCTGATGTTTTTCCAGCAGACGAAGCTGAAGCTCCGTTCTCTGCACTGTCTGGTTGAGCAGCAGGTGCCCTTTTCATCCCCGCATCCTTTTCGATGCAAGATTTTTTAGCCACAGGTCGGGAAGGTAGGCCTTACTACGCTATCCCTGATCTTGCCCCATTTTCCCCAAAATTTTCTAATCTAGATACTTAAGCTAATCTTCTTAAAGGTTAAGAAAGGCATAAGAATAACGCATACATACGTCCTTCGGAGTAGTTATATCTGGAGACTGGATATCAACATGAAAAGGGGGCAATGGTGAGAATGATTGAGATCCTGGTTGGGCAAGTAACTGCGGAGTCTGTGGTCTCCTATATCGTCGGTCATGAAGCGCTCTAAGCTCAGCCTAAAAATCCAATTAAATAAAAATCGGCAAATCATTCGGTATTCCTGCGCAAACGGATGTTACGGGAAAGGAAGAGCCGTCTTCATCCACCAAAACTGCTAACAACACATGCAATACTTACTTGATATTTTTCACTTTCTGCATTCAATAGAAGGGCTAGTTTGTTCCTCCTCACATTCAGCATTTTCTCATGGTCTTCATGTCGCTTTCTTTCTACATATGCGTTCATGCTGCATGCATAAAAGCATCATGCAAATTAAGCCAAAACGCGTTAAAATTTTGAAGAAAAAAAAGGCCAAACAGTCATAGGTTTTAAAACAGCGCTTGCCTGGTGTGGTAAGATTCGGGGGAGGTGAGCTCCGCGTATTTCTTGGCTTTGACGTCCCAGGCCTGGAAATATTTGGCAGTTGACTTCCAGGTGGTGCGAATGGCATCGTCACGGTTCCGGCGATTTATCAGGTGATTTTCCATCCATTCCTTGCGGTTAATGACAGGATGAGGCCTGGTTGGACGTGACATTTTCAGCCTGATGATAATGAGAATCAATCTAAGCTTGGCAAAATTAACATAACAATGTCAACTAATTTCTGAAAACGAAATTCCCTGAATTTTCCAGTGTCAGATTCGCATTACTCAAGGTTCGACCCCCTAGGCCTACTACTAATACTGAATATACATCAGTGCTAAAACGTGATAACTGAAAAAAGTGGCAATCTCGTTTTCGTTTTCCATAGATGTTTTCCAACATATCGACGCGGATTTCGCAATTGTATTGGTTGTAACACTACATTTTAGTTTGGTATGTTCTCAGTTGTGTATATCACACGTTTTAGCTTTGGTGTATCATAAGTATTACATGCCATTGGCGAAAATTTTAGAAATACAATATAAAAAATGATGATTTTTCACTATTACCTATCAAAATCGATTGATAAATATTAATTAATGTAGGAGAGAAATATGGTATAGGTCAACATTTTTGAAAAAAACTAACAAATGGAGTTTTTTTTAAATATTTAATGATATCAGAAAGTAAGGTACCATTGTACAGGATATTTTTGAATATGAATTTCGAAGGAAATATACTCAGTGAGTGCAATATCAAAACTAGATCACTGCTGCAACCTTGTAGATATTCTATAATATTTGCTATAAAAATACAAAATATAATGTTGACACTGAAAAATTCCAGGTTTTCAAGATTTTTCAGGTTGGTAGGTACCAATGTGAGCAGCAGGTTGTGGAAGGGGGTCATGCAGACAGCGAACACCAATATACATGTATATGGTAACCAACAATTTTAGTTCTTCAAAAAAAAGATAAGCCAAACCAGCTTGACTTCAGACAAAATCAAATGAATGTGTACATATTGATGAATCAATCAATTTTAGTACACTGTTTACGTTTAGTGGGCAGGGCCATGCAGTCAAACATTACCTAACATGTCAATTATCAAAGGTCTGTTGAACCTCTATAACGTACAAAGAACAACGAAACCAAACAATTTGAATGAAAATGACTCTACGAACAATAGCTACACCCTAATTTAGACGGGTCTAGTAATGAATAACAGACTGCATGGTTGATTATGCTTTGAAAACCGTGACGAGCGCGATGCATTGTGGGATTGTGTAGGAAGACAATACGAAACTCTAACCACAGTCGATAATACGAAATGACAACAGAAATTACTCGGATGGCCTGCAAACCGAGTCCAGAATTTCATTAAAATTGCCATTAATTGACAAAATGGCTATAAATGCAAGATTTTCTGACTAAAAACCGGCACGACAGAGCCGCCCAAAATGGCGCTTAAAAGGAAAATTCGAAAGCTCGAAACGAACGACAGCCAGTAATGACGATAAAACGCTGCCTAAATTGACGCGATAACGACGAATAGCGGCTCAAGATGATGCCGCTTTAATATTCCCTTTTGATAAAACCTTTATTTATGATATTAATCAAAATTTTATTTACCTGAACACCACTAACCGCCAAAAGCAGCTGTCAGAAATGGAATGCGGTTGTCACTAAAAACTGATTCAATTTGTGATGCCGCGTCGGGTAACACTAAAGGGT
>JAQGAF010006521.1:0-10061 GCA_034687865.1 Kryphioiulus occultus | reverse complement strand
GTACTCCTTTTCATTTAATCGTGAACAACAATTCTTATACTGTTCAAATACTTTTTTTGATCACTGTACATGTAATTGCGAAATGGGTTCCAACAGATTGCGTTCGCTGGTAATCGTATGGAAACGGCATAATTTATTACAAGCAAACTAATTCTTTATTCTTTCAGGTATTGTAATACAATGTATTTGAGCTATTAGCGGAAAATTAATGATGCATAATTTCCGTACATAGACGAACAAACTCATTTTCGGTTTTATTTAGCTGCCTGTTTTTCTGAATTTCAACTAGCCGACCTTCGATTTAAAACTGCGCTTTTTCTGCTACCCTTAAAAGCCTTGCTTTTTTGTTTCTTTCATATTTAATTACACGATTGTTTTTGTGGTCCATCACTTTCCACCGTTGTTTCAAAATATGCTCCTGACGTGTTTATAATAATGCGGGCCGATATTGTTTTGAGGGTTTAATTAGTGCCTACATTGTAGTGCACATGATTCTTTTTATTTTGACTGACAGTTGAGACGTCACATAAAACGTGATAAATCATTTTCAAGATAATACAGTATCGTATAAAGTGTTTAATAAAAAATATTTTTAGGGTGATTTTAAATTAGGGAAATGGAAGCAATTCCTTTGGCAGAGTATGGATTGTTTGCCAATAACTATTTCTCGTTCAGTGCTTTAATGTTGAAGATTTGAGCATTGAATGAAAATTAATCTCTCCTATAGACCCTTTCTACATCGCTTTTGTTATAGGAAAAAAATAAGTATAAGAACAGGCCTTGAAATATAAATTCAAGAGTTCATTAGGCTTTGGTTGACCTTTTACGTAATAGTAGCTTGTTGAACAACATTTCTAAATATCTTTTTTTTTTCTAGGATTCAGGCTTGCATCGGGAAGTCCATCAATCCACGACCGCGGTTACTCTGCTTTCATAGTTCAGATGTGGTCTGCTCTGTTTGCACCCAACTCTGAAATTCACTTGCTATATCATCTCTGTCAATTTCATGACAGTGTGACAGGGATGGTAGGTATGGAATACCGCTCCAATTGCTTTGATTTGCAATTCAATGGAGTCGTTCCACGTCTAGTAAAGTCTAGGCGGGTGGTCACGTGGCTTGTGGAGTTCTAGGTTGGTTGTTTGCTGCGTAGATTGCATTATTAACTATGGAGTCTGGTAATCGTCCAACAAGAAACCGAGATTCCTGAGTCAAGGTAGACTTGGTTACTTTATCATTTTTTATCTGGTTCTTTTCAATGAGATCCATTTTTGCTTTAAGATACTGAGACATGTACTTGTGTCCAGATGAACGGAAGTGTCCATGCATCCCAGCATAATTATGAATGTGCATGCACATTTTCTATGCCATGTAAGCGCAGGTTACACCCAATTATGTCTTGAAAGTTAAGACATACATGTAATTGGGAATAACCTGCGCCTATACATAGCATAGAAAATGTGCATGCATATTTAATAATTATAAGTCTCTGTCAAAACGACATGCACTGTAGTTGTCACCATATAGACAGTGGGCCAATATGTATTTCATTTGAAAACGAGAGAAAAATACGTTTCAGCGATGAACGAGCTACATGTAAGGATAACACTATTCTAAATTGAAAGTGGGTTTGCCTTAGATTTCCAATTTCAGCGACATTTGACAGTTGTTTCGTGAAGAATTGGAAGACAATTGTCACAGAAATGATGCTCGTAAACCCATTGTATAATTGTTTGTTATCGTAAATATTCGAGTATGTACCGTAGTAACGTGTGACGGGTCACTATTGTTAATACTACATTGTTTCGCATGGTTACATAAGCTCAGTTGAGTATACATGTAGGCGACAATGAGCCTGAACCTATTTTCAATTACGATTTCTCTTCCATACTGTGTCATGAACTTTAATGATGAGTTTAATCTCAAGTATTCAACTCGATGAAGAAATATGGCATCTATCAATCATTAAATTATGTACACAGAATTGTATCGATAGTTATTGAATTCGTATGCGACATCCACACGTGATAACAATTAGATTGAGCATACACAATCAATTTTACCAATTTATTTTGCACAATGCATTTGAAATGAGGAAATTTTGGTATATGTATGGTAAAACAGAAAATAAAACCCGAAATTTTGACATGGTGTACAATTTATTCAAGACTAGTTTTCTGCCACACACAAAGCCTGATTATTCTTATTCGATGTGTCCTATTAACAAATAAAATGAGTCAGGTTTATGTTACATGTACGTGATTATTTACGGTTAGTGTGTGGCAAAGCGGCTAGTTTAGCAATACTGGGAAATTCCAAATACTGAATAGCTTTGTCACCTGGCATTTAGCAGGTGTTAGTTGTTAAATTATTGATGAGATGGAAGTTATACATGCCCTTTAGTTCAGTTGTTTTACAGTAAGTGTTCATAAATGCAATGATGAAACCACGTGACTTGCTATAGGATGCTAAAATATTCTATGATAAAATTAAACCAATTTCGATGTAATGTATTAATTTCCTGAGAATAAAGTTGGGATGTTAAAGCAACGTTGGTCTACAGCTGTTGCATCTTAATGTAATCCGCACTTTCCAATGCTTTTTCTAAGGTATAAATTTGATCTACTGTATCATATGCAAGTGGTAATTCACATATTGGCTTCTTACTGTTATTCGCTAATTCAAACTTATGATACGTTTTAAAATTACGCCATCCTATTTATCCATATACGAAATACTATATGTAAAAATCTGCCATTTTTACCTTTGCTGAGTGAATTTGTGATGGGTAAACTGGGCCAGGTCTCTTTGTACCACAGCCAGGATTCGTTCACATTCTTCATCCGTTAAATGCTCAAGAGTTAAAAACGGTGCAGTCATTTCCGAAGCCATTTTTCCAAGCATTTTACGGTAACATCATTTTCATTAATATCTGCAGCATCAATTTATCCTTGCCTCGCTATTTGCTCGGAGTTATGGAAAGTTTCGTCAGAACTCAAAGAAAATATCTGAAAAAAAGCGAAGCATCCTTATAGGAAATGTACATTGCGAGTACCATGTAAAAATTGTGCACATGGCTGTTTTACCACACGAAAACAACAGTGCATGTTTTGATAAATGAAAAAGGTTTTGCTTATTCGCCAATTTGGATTATTAATTCAAGTAAATTGGTTCCTTATGCCAGGGAAATGTTTACTCTTTCTTTACTGGTTAACTATTAATTTTAAGCGATGCATTTAATGATATATTTTTGCTCCCTACGTGGCAGTAAAGCTTCAATTATTACGGCTGTAAATTGGCAAGCGAAGCTTTTATGGCTTCATTAAGTTTGAACCTTAATGGGATAAGAAATGGTTTATGTCCTCCATTATCGAGCTTCTTGCTGTTTCATACTGGCAAACGTGTCGGTTATTTTACTGAGAGTGTTTTTGTGGCAATTTTGAGATAAATGCTTTCAAACCCACAACATGAAACAAACCAATGATGCCATCGTAAAACACGAACCATAATTTTGCGTGTTATTTTCTTGTTCATCTACTTATGTAATGTAAAGAATTCCTCAATAAAATAAAATTACATCTATCGAAAATAGTTCTCATCACATTTTTAATATTACATTTTGAAGGTGTGGACCCCGATTAATGTAAAAAACGAAATTGGTACGCACTAATAACATCTTTTTACCTAAAAACCAAGAAAAATGCACCAACATGAACAAAAGCAATTGGTCGCCTGATATTTTTACATATACATGTATATAGGGGCATATTATTTTCACGACAAATCTCAACTATATTCTGCGAACCCCTTGGGGGTCCAGGAACAACAATTCGAAATCGCCAGTTTACAGCCATGTTTGGTTTGGTCTAAATGTGTGCTTTTTTATTTTGTTGAAAATTTATCCTTACCTTAATATTAACTTTCTTGTAGCGCGTTTTCCGTTTTTGGTTTGAACAATTTTGGCACAGTTTTAAGCCTATACCAGCGTACAAAGGATGGTCAAATGCTTCGCTGTGTAGATTAATTCCAATCAGCAGTATCTGTTCAACATTTCATTCCCTATTCGAGTCCATAGTTTTGCTAGGTAACTAGGTATTCGGGTCACATTTTGAAGGTTTCGGAACCGTGGCAGTAATATTCGGACTATACCAACTATTAATATCGACTTTTGCGCTGCAAGTGATATCCAAAAACACCTGAGACCCTGGCATGTCATCAAGTTTTGTTTGTGCATTGAACACCTGTTTTCACTAGGCACCATGTGTGACCGAGTCGTGGGGTATGAAAATGACACAAATGCGTCATTCTCGTATTGTTCAAGATTTTTGCATTGAAACATTGAAAAACAAGATGTAATAGCGCATGTGCAGTTTGCTGAAACACCTTTACTGCTATCCCGTTTATGGCATTATCGTTTGGTTTTATAGGAGAAGAGAACTGATTTTTCGTTTTAACCTCGTTAAAATTTGAAATTTTTAGATAATGGAGATTTTGCAAATTGCAATTCTTTATGGAGTTCATTTGCTTTATGAAAATTTAGCGAATTTGTTTTTCAAAACTGATGCCATTTGGGTGGCTTCCTTCCTATTACTGTACAGTAATGATTTTTATTGGTGCACTTACGGCACACTTTGTGGGTTCCCTGTACGGCATGGATGGTACATGTATCTGGGGTCTAGAAATAGATGGCACTGAATGTACCGTTTGATACGCCATGTACTTCATGCAGACGCCACCTGTTGAACAACTGCGCAAAAATATTTGAATGCGAAGGGCGGGAAGTTTGACGTCATATTTTGTATATTACAATATAAATGACCGGTTCGCTCGTATACAGTGTAATAAAAATTATGATTTGATTTGTTGTCCATTTGACTGATTACCTTGGTTCGTGCTTTCACCTCAACGAACAGGGCTTGAAAAGTTGAAATTAATTCGACAAAATATTGCAAAATCTGACAGTTTTGATTTATGAATTCCTATATTGCGAATTATTCATGTCTTTTTTAGTTCCGATGAAGTGTCATTTGTTTTTTTCCCTTATGACATTGGCTATTAAACTTGTGAACACATTAAATGCACTTGATGGCTTCTTGATTTGAATGTAATCCATTTGTAAGCTTATTCTACGTGCACATACTGTATGTGAGTAAAATATGATTGCTTGATAACATGACGTCAACTTCTTAGTTATTAGATGTAGAAATTTGCTCACCAGAATTAAATTCCTGGTGAAATAAGAATTTTAATGCACGAACTCGTACCATATACCGGTATAGCCTCCATAGTCACGCAAAGTTTACCTATCATATTTTACGAAATTTAAATGAAGTTCACTTAACGTTATGCTCAGTATTATGGTTTGCCAGCATGACAGCCATTGTTAAATTAAAATATTTCTATAATCGCTCATTCCAAAAACGATATCGTGGGACTTAATTTGAATGAGCTCTTGAAAATGGTTTTACTTCATTTAATAAATTGCTCTGAAATCTATTTCCATTACGTCAGGTCGCAGGTTCAATTTGTTTCAGTGTTGCTAATAAAGCTAAAGAATCCAGTTGTTCTAGCTTTAGCTGCCTTTTTCGTTTTGGTGAGTAATTGAGGTTTTTCATGACTTTTGGGAATTCGAATTATCCTGATCAGCTGGAAATAATAGTTTAAATTAAAAACACTATACAAATGTTAGTTGTAATAAATAGTACTTCACTGGTTCATCAGTAAAGTACTATATTATATGGCTAACGTACTAACAAGTTTAGTTTCTAATTTATCCAGGAATGATGTTGGTTCGCTGTCTTCAAGGACTTTCTATTGTCTTAACCATAAGTCCAATTGGGATTCATTGCGATTTCATTTCCCAGCAGTTCCTTTATGTGGTATCCAACGTATCCATTTTTCCAAACGATAAAGTATTTTTTACCAAGGAATTGATTGATGAGTCCACACCATCCCGAACATGCATGTTTTCATGCATCAAAAATCCGACGTGCTTCATTTTTTGGTAAAAAAATATTAATTAATATCAGTGAGTGCGCATTACTCGTTTTTAGAATAATGAGTTTAATCCACTTACATGTAAATCGTGCAGCCATATGGTTGATGGAATCTGCACTTTAGGACATCATAACACACTGTCAGAGAATACACCGGTGGACACAAGTTTTAATCCGTCTGTTGAGGACTCTGCAGTTGCCTACGATTGTTATTTAAAACAACAGGTAAATCAAATTTTGTAATTCATTCGTCCATTTAGCATACAGTGTATTTACGCAGTAGTTGATTAAAATGTTTGTTCATTACAGTATTTTGACTCAAGTCCTGAAGATAATGTTCGTAAGTAGTTCATCGTGATAAACCATACAACGGATTATTTTGCAATTAATTGACTGATTTACTGATTTAATGGTTTGCAGTGCTTGTTGGCAATGAAAGTGCGGCTCTTAATAAGTCATCAAAATCTTCCTCTGTATACCAAAAGGCTGTAAGTGGTCTGGCGTTGGATGGCATCAAGCGCACTAAATTCGCCGAGACCCCAATAACGTGTTTTCATACAGTGGACAGTGATAAAGATCCTCAACCTTACATGGTGATCGACATGGCCGCCACTTATCTGGTCATCGCCTTTAATATCACTAATCGTTCAGATGGTAAATACTGTATAATTTAGTAAAATATTGTTATCTTTCTCAACGATCCACCAGAATGAATTTAACTTAAAGGTTGTTTCAAATTTCCAGCTGCAAATTACAAGAGGCTGCATGATTTCGAAATTCGCGTCGGATTCATTTCTTACAATAATGCGACTAATGAGGGCTTTCAACAGAATTCTCTGTGCTTATCATATAACGACGTCGTGGATGGCCTTGTCTTTTTCAGAAATTGCTATCAGCCTGTAGCAGGGCGATATATAAGCGTACAAATTGTTCGATTTTGTCCGATTTTCAACAGCAAATGCAAACCTAACGAAGAAAACAAAAATGTGTTATGCATGTGCGAGCTGGATATCTTCGCAATTATGATTGGACACTAAATTAAGCGAGCACAAATAATTTTAATGCACTAAATTAAATGTTCTTAAAAGATGATAAGTTTTTGTTTTCCAGATTGTTTTGGGGCAAATAAATACGTCAGCAGCACCATGTATTCAATTTGAAACAAGTTGACGCTTTTGATTATCAATAACATTACTAAATATTCATTGTGTAACATTTGTCTTAATTTTTGGCATCAGTTAATTGTCTTATTTCGCAAAATGTGAAGTTAAATTTACATTTTGTTACACGTAGTTTTGGTAGTTTGGAGATCTAAGGCTGATTATTACGTCATTAGATTATCAACCATCTCAATACGTGTACATGTACTGTATAGGCAGTCTGGCTTGAAAAGTTTCTATTTTTTACTTGAACTAAGACTGTATTCACGCATCCATTAATAGCTGCTAACTTCTACAAGCATATTGGATGGTTGTTCTTCATGAACGTTAATGCACTACTCCGATCTCAAGTTTGATCTCCTTTAAACTACAATTGTAAAGTGACCTGCATTAAAAGCATTTTATCAACATGTAACGCTTATATGTGTTATGAATTGCTTACACCAATATTTCAGGTTTTTATTTATGTGATAAAGCACTACCCAAAATCCATAGTGTATTGATCGTTCATTGTTACATCCATATTTGAATAAGTTTGCTTAAAATGGTTTAATTATTATGTTTATGTTTGGTAATTCATGGAAGTATGAAATAAACAATATTAATCAGAAAATATAGGTTCGATTTTTGTGAGTAGTATAAAGCACATCTAACGTTGGTTTACCTGCAATAGAGCCTATATTTTATGATACTTCCCTTACCTATTCGACGAACCAGTACTCTTAAGTGTTACAAAACAGTTTAACATCAAATGCTGTTAAATTATGTAAGTTGTAGGCCATCATATTTTTCTAGCATGTCAGAATTTTAATAATTGTTTGCACTGCATGCACATCTCTTTGAAATAGGAGATATCAACGTCACTCTCCACATTATATTTGTAGTCTTACTATTGTTAAAAATAAATTGATTGCAATTAAATGTTCGTACTTGTTAGATGTGATATTATTTTACTTAGCGGAGTATGCCGCGTACAAATGCTTGAGACAATGTCCACAGTATTTATGCCAAATAAAAGATGGAATTACAAGAATTAAATTTATGCATGTATTACATTAATCCAATAAACCTGAAAATATTGATAAGTTAAAAACAGTTGTGAATTGAAACTGCAAAAAAATAGCACTGATGAAGTTTTCTGTAATTTTTGAACTCGGTCTGAAAATCGCATAAGCACTGCATTTATTGCTGAATTTGTTGGCATTTCATGTCCACATTGTTCGACGCTGTTGCTTATACGAATTTAATATTTTAAAAATACTAATGCCTTCAATAGATCCAAGAAGTTATGTGGCCGTTGTACATGTATGTGCCCATATTTATTATCGTCAGTCAATCGTTACATGCTGGATGCCAAATCTGCAATGAGCAACAATTCCAAAATGTGACCTCCAATTTGGTTTTCTCTCCGAATGGCGATGTCGATATTACTGAAACGGATTCTGAAACCAGAATTCGATGTACCCTGTTATGCTGGCAAGCACCAACATGTTTTATGTCATGGTCAGTACCTTCATGTATGCATGTTCAGTATTCTTCAAGAGAACAATTTATCCTGGGTAAACTTTATAATTAAGTACAGTAGCCTACAGTACAAACTGTATACTAACTCTACTCGATTGTACTGACACCTTCGTTACCTTTCGGAATTTAACCTTTTAATTGTTTTTGCATACATCGCAGTGATTGCCTGGCGGTTTGGGGCAGCTAAAGCCGACATTGCATTGTTAAATACAAAGCACAACAATAAAAATCATAGAAAGCAAAGAAATAACAAAATGATAAATTTATGAGAACTACATGTACATGTAGTACGCGTGATATTAAACCTTTAACCGATTAGTGGAGTTATCGTATACTGTAAGTTGTAAAGTTTAGTATTTTGTAATTTTCCAATTACACATTTTCCTATGTCGATTTGCTCATCTACATGTTCATGTCTGTTGCAACTTGAAATATTTGTTTGAAAACTCCGACACCTCTTCATTTCCTCTTCGATATTTAGTTACCAACAAGGAAAGTGTGGTGCTGTGTTCTATCCTCCTGCAAATAAAAATAAAGCGAAAGTGCATCAAAATACCAGTGATTTGGGATATGAATGCTTTTATAAGTCGGAGGTACTCGCAATATCTACGTGCTATTCGCATGGCAGTTTCAATTGATAGTTGACTAATTGATAAGCTATTACAAATTCAGACATTTGTATTTTTGCAGTTTTTCAATCGCTTGCCAGGTGAAGTCTTTTCGGGTGAAATCTTTCCTAGTAAATTAAGCAGTTGAGAACTAATGGATGGACCATACCCACCATTGACCGTCTTTTATTAAACTTAAATGCACAACTTGCACTGAACTAAACATAAAATTGTCAATGCAAATGCAATTGATAACATTTTGTCTCAGCTGCTTTGAATACCAATTGCGTACTGGTAGAAGTTTGGTGCGACTTGCCATGATAAAAATGAGAGATGTTCATTAATTTTTGCTTAATTCAACAGTGATGCCAAAGTTAAACAACGTTGCTAAACGGAAGAAAGCAACGGCATCTTCTGTTCATGGACTTGGTACGCCAAATGCATTTCCTCCAGACGGAGCTGTGGATGGTATTTCAACTTTAACATCCTGGCCGGGCAATCCTATCACTTGCTCGCACACTGATGACTCTGGTGGAGATCCCTTTCCATATCACGCATTTGACTTGGCTGGCACTTATTTGGTACTAAGAATCAAAATCACAAATCGGATTACCGAAAAAGGTGATTATGCGATTTTACCAGTCTTGTATTTGGGCGGCTCGTTGATGTCAATTCCCGAAAAAAAACCTTGCAATTAAGGTGAAGACGGATAGCCCGGGGCAGGAGAAAGTTAGATTCTCACAGCAAGAAATTTTCCTCTATACTATGTTTTTTA